>JAECUM010021841.1:0-63279 GCA_016617855.1 Megalonaias nervosa | reverse complement strand
ATATTCCACCCTGAATCTGCCTAAAAGTGATAATAAGGGGAATCTAGGCTAAATAAGCAGAATAAACAAATTCTGCTTAGTAGGCGGACTAAACAGATTCCTCCTAATAATAGACAGAGTAATTTGCATATTTCAGGCCATATTCCACCCTGAATCCGCCCTGAATCCACCTAAAATTTATAATAAGTGGAATCCATGGCTTTAGGTGAAATCCGCTTTAAAATTCCACCTGGAATCTGGTTAAAGTCAGGGCGGAAGTTTTCGTACGGGAGCTCAATGTGATAAGGTAACTCATTGATGTACTGGTCCAAGAACTGATCCTTATAGAATGGCCTCTTGTACATCATCTATCATGCAATGTCAGTTGTCTAAACAGACATGGGCGTTTTGACCAGAAGACTAATTATAATATCTAGTTGGCCCTGAATAAAAATATTACCAATCAGACCTCAGATATGGCTGCCACAATGAATAGATTAAAAATCTGGTCACTTACACTCCTGAATGGACTGTCATATCAAGAAAGGGTCTTCACCAAAAGTCTTCTAATGGGTGTCTAAATTGTTCCAAATAAAAATGGTGCTAATCATACGACCATTATGGTTGCTACAGTGGCTAGTTTGAAAATCTTATTGTTCAAGATTATCGGAGATGGTTTGAGCATTCAGCAGTTAAAAAAAAAGAAATGGTCCTATCTTGAATTCCAGGAAATTCTGTTTTCAAACATTAGAGCTTCAGTACATTCAAGGGACTTATATAGTGTTAACTTTGCCAAGAAGTACTCATCATTTATGCTAGATGGATCAGCCTAAACTTTTTATTGATTTGATGCAACAAAATGAACGTTTTAAACATATCTCCAGGTTGAATTTTAAAGTGGATTTCACTTGAAGCCTAGATTCCTCTTATCACTTTAAGGTGGATTCAGGGCAGATTCAGGATGGAATATGGCCCAAAATATGCAAATTACTCTGCCTATTACTAGTCAGAATGTGTTTATTCTGCCCACTGGGCAGAATTTGTTTACTCCACCTAAGTATCCTAGATTCCACTTATTATCACTTTTAGGCAGATTTATGGTGGAGTATGTCTCAAAATATGCAATTTAATTCAATCTGTTAATCTGCCTAATTAGGTGGAAATGCTGCAGAAATCCAACCAGTAATGAAAAAGTCAAAATGTTGGTCCATGTTGCAGAATGATAGAGATATAAAAGTCTGAAACTTATTATCGGCATTAAATTGTTTCATTTCATGAAGTGCAAAAGAACTCAGAACATTAAAATCTTTTAAGTTTATAGCTTTTGAGACTTTCCTTGACATGTTGAGGAACTTGTCCCTATCACAGGAGTGCTAGGGACAGGGTAAAATTTTAGGTTAGATCAAGCACACGCTGAAAATAATAAACAGTGGATCACTTTAATAGAATTATATGTTTATTATTCCCAAAGAATTTTGAAAATAGTTTATCTTTTATAAGGATCTGTTCAGTTATATTCATCCTAATATCTTCTAAGGAGAAATGACTGCAAGTACAATGTGAAAACTTTATTTAGAGGATTTTCTTAGACAGCAATAAAGACTGAATAGGTACATGTAGATGAAGCACACTGGAAATACCAGGATTATTTCCTAACTGTGAGGTTGATTTTTTATGCTTATTGAGAGTTGGTACATTACTGACTAATCTGCAATGCATGATGTATACATTGTGAAAATAGTACATAACTTCAGTATACTGAATAATAACTGTTGATTTTCACATATTCCTTTTTGTATTTTAAGTCCAGAAAAACCAACTTGTTCATTTTCCAGAACAGGTCTGGGATTTCTCAGCATGAGCTTATCATTGGATATAAGCTTTAATAAGTAAATTTAATTCTCATATTATAAAATAAGAAAGAGAAAATCAAGTTGCTTTTATTCCTTTTAAATTTTTAAGATTCTTTTTCATGAGTTCCTGTACCATGGCAGAATGTATTATGTAGTATTGTCAATTAACTCTAGGGATAAAGCAACAGAACACATTTAAAGAAATCAAACTGTGTTTTTACAGTGTCTGCATCTTAAAAATTGGTGGACACCCCAAGTTGAAATGGGGGGTGGGATAGGTATTGAATATGATACACATAATTTCAAGACATGATTATATAACTCAAATTTAAAATTATAAAGCTCTGTTCAAGTCCAAGTTACCAACCTGTAGTAAAAGTAATCTCTAATGAAAATGTAACTGAAATTTCAGTGAAATTTCACTTTTTCACTGAAAGTTTGGTGAGATTTCACTAAAATTTTGACCAAAACTTTCATTGAAATTTCACTCAATTACCAGTGAAATTCCACTTAAATAGTGAAATTTCAGCATTACTAAATACTACTGTACTAAAATCTTAGAAAGTTTTCACTGACATTTCTAAAGGTTTCAAATGAAATAATAGATACAAATTATACATCACTTTATTAACCACTATAATATCTCAGTATAAATGAAACAAAATTATACAGCTATTGTATGACATTCATGAGATATGGGAGTAAAAAATTTGTGTACTGTAGACTAAACATTTGAATGTAGGCCTACAAACTGTGATGTAGTTGTGATCCATAGAATGAGCCTCACTCCATTTACAGCCATGAGAAACATTTATCATGATATAATTACACTGGTTTTATTCTGAATTAATTCTAACACAACTAGAATATTTTAAACAATAATATCACTCACAACACTGAATGATGATTCTATTTGTGCTATTGTGGGCCATGAAAACAACTCCACCAAGATATTACCATCATTGATAGACATGGGTATTTGGCAACAATATCATCAATTCCCCACTCATGATCTATACATTGTTCCTCAATAATTCTGGAAGTGAATCCATTTGGAATTATATAACTTCCAGATCATTCTGGTGACCTGATCCAATTCCACCACATTTAACACGTGAGATGCTATGAGTCAGTAATAGTAGAAGTTCAAATCTTCATGGCAAACATTGCAAAATGCTAGTCCTAGCGTTCAGTTTTGTTACAAAGAGACCGATTAAGTTCCTATCAACTTTGTATTATGTCATTCTCTTTTCCACACATTTTTCAAACTGTTATTCAAACATTTTGTGTCCCACTTGAAAATTGTATATGCCATGTTTAGCATGCATGCTTATTCCCATCAGTTCCCATTACACAAAGATTCATTGGGCAAGTACAAACTTTTGACCAATCAGAAGGATCTTTACAGTGGTCATCTGGTAAATAATATGCAGAATGAATACTATTATATTAGGATCATTGTGGAATAAACTGGACAGATCATTAATGAAAACAAGATCCAAGACGTATAAAGCAAACCTATAAAAAACGGTCCATATCTTGGAATATTGGATTCAGGTCAGGAGAAAATCAGAATTTCGCATTAAAACAGAAAACAGTTTTGTCATCTGATGGTATTTAAATCCAATTCAAGTTTTAGAAAAGGAAAAGTAACCCCCAAAAATGTGGAAAGAAGTTATTGTTCTCAAAGTAAACAATACAATAAGAGCTATAAAAAATGTTTTGCTGAAAATCATTCAAAATGTACAAGAAACAGAATATAAATTATATTAAAAATGGAATAAAGGTTAATTTTTTACATCAGTGAAGTACTGTTTCTCATCGATATTTTTTCCATGAAATTTCAGTGAAATTTCAATCACATAATTTCATTGATATTTTGAGAAATTTTTGCAAAATCTCAGTGAAATTTCACTGAAGTTTGGTGAACTATGGAGATTTGAGTGAATTTCACTGAAATTTTAGTCTCATTTTCACTAAAGAATGGATTGGTTTATCATCAGCTATGGACTTTATTTATATTTAGGAGAATTGCAGATATAGACTTTGTGATGTTTCACAGTTTTCATCTCTATACTAATAGATTCATTATGAAATGATTACAGAAAGTTTGAAACTTTATGTTGTTTTCAAATTGTAGAGTTCCATCATCAAAGCTTGAAAATATTAAACAAAATAAAACTTGCAAAGTCATTTTTTTGTGCATAGACAATTTTAAAATTTTCTTTCACTTATTTAATATGTAATTTATTAAGAAGCATTATTTTGTTGAAATTAATATGATACAAAGATTCAGTTCATCAATGTTGCACAAGTGAAAAAGTCAAAATTTACATCTAACTTGACTGACAAACAAAAACCAAGTCAAAATTCTGTGTAATTTATTTTGTTCATGTATTTATGACTAAGTTCTTCATTTTCTGCCTAGAAGTTTGTTAGAAATAAACTTGGTCCAGATTCCTCCTTTCATTAATAGATGCCAGTGATTAAGTTGTTAAATCCACCTAGCTGTTGGCTGGAAAATAAACCAAGTCCAAAATTATACCCAAAGATGTATTATATAGCAGGAATTGTGACAAAAAGTTCATCTTACAGTTAGACAGATTCTGGATGGATTCTTCTTTGACTTCTCCAATTCTCCATGACTGCCTATGTGTTAACCAGATTTCTAACATTTTAGGCAGATTCTGCCTGGAGTCTGCTTCAGTTCCAGGTGGAATCTGCCTTATTATTTCATACAGGGCATTTGGCTAATACCCATGTCTGTGTGTCTTGTCCAATTCCATCCTGTCTGTTGCAAAGAAACTGCTTTTAGTATGAGGCTTTATGTCTAGAAAAGTTTCTGACAAAATTTGACAAAGTTATGGTACCTGTTTGAGTTGGAACTATGCTTTAGTATTATTGAACCATGGTGGCTGTAACTGCACCATATTGGTGGTGGTATCCATGTTCTATGGACACACATTTAGATGAATCTAATAAGTTAAGAAGTAAAGTATATACCTGGAATTGCTGACATAACTTTTTCAAGAGAACCCTCAATGCATAATGAACTTTTAGCAATCCATATAGTAAGTGATGTTTCACGTCAGTTCTGTGCTTGGTATTGAGAGACATAGAGTGCAAGGTAATTGCAATTAAACTGCACAGCTACATTGTTATCGTATCCCATCGTGGATCTGGTTTGTCAAAAATAATTGAAATGCCCAAGTTAGTTCATTTGGTCTTAGTGTAATGTAATGTTATGGTATATGGCCCTAAGTTGGTATGTTATGTGTGCAAAATTGATATTTCAAACTTCTCAAAAACATATTAGCCAGTTTGTCAGAAAACATCATAGCTTAAAACCTTTTAGGTTTGTACAAATGATACCAATCTGCCATCCAGTATGGCCACCATTACTTAAAAGAAAAATCGTTTAACTGCCTATGGCAGTTATCTTTTATAGGATAAAGCCATCTGCAATAACCATGGGTAATTGATTCACTACATTCCCTTGGTATATGTATCTAGGTAAACATTAATGTTCAACTATCTGACTGGATGTAGATGAATGAAACAGATCAATCATATTGTTCGTTACATTTAGCTAGAAAGATAGTTGTGAATACAATCATAGCAGCATCTATAAACAATGAGATGTTTCATGTAAGTTTTTCCAGTGTAGACCATTGATACAGATGTTTTTATTTTGAGTTGAGAAATGTGGACGTCATGAAAATTGCATTATTCAACACTTATGTGTTTTGTGGAGAGCACTCTCATTGTGTTTTCTTATTTCTCTTGTTACAGGTGGTAGTGCTTTCATCTTGAAAAATGCACTAGTTCAAAGCTTGGTTTTGGCTAGCTGCAAATGCCAAGGGTTGATGTGGAACAAAAACATCAAGCAGAATCCCTTGGTCAGTGAAGATGTGGATACATCCAATATCAACATCTTTTTTGTCTCCCACTTTACATTGACAAAAGGTGAAACTAATTTAGACCTATCCATCCATTCAACATATGTGTTTCCACACAGTGACTCTCTTAGTAATCATTGTATTTCAAGTAAATTTGATAAGCAGCTAATATTGATAAAACCTTGGATGAGTTGCTTAGCAGAGGTACAGCCCCTGATTGTCAAACTCACCCACTTTTGTTTTCACAGATGCAGTAACTCCCCTAATTATGCCCCTACTGCTTGCAGCTGGAATATCTTGATTTAGTCCTTTTCATTTAATCATCTGTCCATCTGTTTCTTCACTGCAAGAAGCTTATTAACAAGACTGTATGAAACCCTTGCAGTGTACACAAGTTAAATTTGGCCAGTAGATATGTCTCATCTCATTATGGAATTCGATCCCATTTTTCAGCATATGAAAGGTTATACATGGCAGCTAGTATATGTGGTGGAGAAAAAACTTGGGAAAAACCACCGAGACACAGGAATCTACTGGCCAGTTTTGTCATGCATCCACATTGGTTAAGCTGAAATTCAAACTCACTTGGTCAGAGGTGAGTTGTGAGTGATCTGTAAAGGTGAGTGCCTTAGTGCACTCTTCCACCCAGGGCCCCTAGCAGATTTCTTTGCATATGTAGATGATCTGATTATCAGTCATGCCATTACAACAATTTGTTTGATTTTTTAAAATTATATATTTCCACTTTCTGGACTTTTATATTTTTGTTACAAAAACCTTGTTAGCAGCAAAAACCATTGGAGGCAGACAAATGCAATTTTACAGGCATATTTGTTATCATATTTAGGTTGAACAGATTTTTAGACCATTTCAGAAATTTAACATTTTTATACATTCATTAAAAGGTGGATCATATATTGTTATGGAATTATTGTGTGACAATTTATTCATCCTTCTGTACACCTGTCCAACTATTATCTTTTTCATTTTCATATAATGACTTTGGTGTTATACCCTTTCCGTTTACCAGACATTGTGGATGGCTTGCACTTTGGGTAGGAAGAAACCTTTTGGGGCCTTAAGGTCTCAGATTAAGGTCATTTTGATGAAAGAAGAAAAAAAGTTTTTGCACAGTAACATCAGTTTATATCACAAACCTGGTGCCCTGAGTGGCTGAGTGGCTGAGTAAAGTGCTTGCCTTTACTGATCACTGCCATCTCATCTCAGTCTGCATGGGTTCAAGTCTCAGACTCATCCAAATTTAGGTATTTGAGAAAGCTGCCAGTAGCTTTCAATGGGTTGGTGGTTCTCTTCAGAGTTTTATTTCATTTGTTCCTCTACCAGTTATACTGGCTGCCTTATATAGCCTATCTTGAGCTGGGAAATGGTGTTAAACCCTAAAACAACAACAACAACATCACAGACCTAGATCAAACTTTGTGGATGGCTAATGCACTTGGGATAATAATAATAATAATAATGATGTCTAGTACATAGTACAGTACTCCCTCATTATAATGCTCCTGATTAAGAGTCAGAGTATACCACCTCATAGTGAGACTGCCTTATAATTTCACTACTACAGAATAAACAGGGATCCATGTCCAAACCTGAATTAAAACAGGAACAGTGTTATAATGAAAAACCTAATAATGAGGGAGTGCTTTATTATTATTGTTTAAAGAGAAAGAACCCTTCAGAATATACTCTTTCTTTCTCTCTGGCAAAACAAATATTTACAAGTAAACAAACCTTCATAAACATTATTAAAACATATTAGGGAAGCAGGAGAGTTCTGCTATATACGGGTACTGTCTATATTTGCTTGCATCGAGTGAATAATGGATATACTTTATGGAGTAGGTGAAAAACTCACTATTTTCACAAAATGTACAGTGAAGATACTGGAGTTTTTGACCCATGAGATGAAATATCTATTATTCACTTGGAACAATCAAATTTTCTTTTTCTTTCATGATCAAATGTATAGGCTAACCATTATGTATAACATAATGAAGTAGCATTTCTTATGGAACCCCACATAGTAATGTTAGCTGTTCACCCTTTATGTCCTGCCATGTTTTGTGTATATTCACACAGAAAATATCAGTAGTAGCATAATTTTCCATCCTAATTCAAGGTAGAAAAGTTCATAACAAGAAATGTGAAGAAAACAACCATAAGCACATTGCAGGATTTGAACAAGGTTCCCCTGCATGATAGGTGGCTATACTTACTACTAGGCCAAGCAAATGTCAAAATGGCAGATCAGATTTCCTGATTATAATGGTATCAATGTCTATCATCTGCCATGAAAAAATATTTTTGGTAATTCACTTTAGTGAATTTTGAAAACTTTATTTCTTTTGAAAAATCCAGTAATTCACGGCCAGGCATAAAATGCAAATTATTATTTCATTCCTTTATTAACTCCTGTTACGCATAGGCTCATTCAAAAGTAACAAAAGAAAAGAGTGAAACCAACAAGCTTTGTAAGTTTTTAACAAAAATAATTTATTTCCCTAGAAAACAGGGTGAAAAGGTGAAAATAGAAAATAGGACTTACAGTTTGTGAAGACAATCCAAACATTTATCCTATACTGAAAAAATACATGTCCTATCACTAAATAGTTTTAACTGAATCCAGGTTTGAATCTTGATGACGTTCCAAGATGGAGGATGATGACATCAGGTGAAGTCTTTATACGAATGTCAAGAGTTCCATGTTGAACCACAACTTGCAATGTTTCAATTTAGAATAAATTTCCATCGAATGTCTTTGTCACTTGTATAGTTCTCCAGGGAATAAATTATTATATTCTAAAGAATAGATGATCTTTTGAACAAGCTGTCATCTATGATAAAACATCTCGAGCTCCAAAGATGTAAAAATACAACTCTTTATGGCACCTAATAGAAATATATCCTCTTCTTGAAGCTATATTGTACGACTGAATATTTCACGGGGATCTGAGTATTTTTAAACTGAACTAAGACGTCATTTCAAACGCGCACAATGAAACGCATGACTATTTGATCATCAAATCGCACAGTAAACAATGCAATTTCATGTGGGCACGAAAATGACCTTGGCAATAACCAATCGTTTTCATGTAGTGTTTACTTAAATCGACAAAACATAGCAAGATAAAATCGTGCTTATGCAAGTCATACTACGTTTTATATAAACGTAATATCTCTTTCAAAAATATCAGATCCTGTGAAATAATCATTGCAATGAAATGTAATGATACAAAAATAAAATAAAAAAGAATTTAAAATTAACACACAAGTAATTAAATTACATATTCGTAACACTCCATTTTGAAATACAGCAATGGAGAGGGCCTGTTTGAGTTTCATTGTATATAGTTCCAAAGTAATGAACTTGAGTACTAACTCTTTCCTTAACACTGACCTGAATGTGCACTGAATACATGTGCCTTGCCTTCTAAGTGACCAATAAATCCACTTGTAAACAAACACTGCTGTCCAACATAGTGGATATATCTGCTTGCCTGTTACGTACTTTAGACCTCAGTGAAGGATAGATCTGCTCTGTATGTTCATGTCACAGATGATCCAATTCCTCAATAATGGACAGTAAAAGAACATTCATCCAATCAAAAATAGAGTTTACAAATGATGATTCTTGTTGTGAAAGACCTTATATATTAAATATGGCTTCTAAATATGGGGATTTTCTGGACTTTTGTAACATGTGATAGTTGATAGTGGAAATAATGGCTTTTGTTCACAATTCAGAATCATAATTTTTAGGTTTTTCAGAGGACAAGATTGATGAAATTGATTTAAAAAGTGTAAGCAGTGACATTGAATTATCATCTTTGTCCAGTCTCAGAAATCAACACAGAATCAGACAATGAAGACAGTACAGTATAGAAAAGGGAGCCATGTGCTCAGTTGGTCACAGAGTTCATTGAAAGCAATGGTCCTACTTTTGTTTTAGATGGGATGTAATAAATTGATAGATTTCCTATTAAATATTTTCCCCTGGTATTAAATGAAAGAATTGAGGCTGAAACTAACAGCTATCGAGCAAAATGGTTGGAAGAGAAGCATGATGGTGAAGTTTGAAAAAAAGATGCAGTATAAGGTGTCTTTAATTTGCAAGTAATGTTATGTTTGTCTTTATATAAAACAAAACTGCTTTTACAGATATCACCAACAGCAAATTAAGAACTAGTAGAACATAATGACAATTTAAACATTTGTATATAATTATTGTCCCAATCTGACATATAACTGTGTGGTAAACCCCTCCTCAACTTATTTGTGGTGGGTTTACTGGTTTTGGCTTTCGTATCTAGAGGTGATCACCAACGGTGTAATTTGCCCGGTATCGAGTAAGGCCAGTACAAAGTATGAACTGATGGGTGGAATAAATAAATAATCTGAGCTGATATATAGAACAGAATAACACGAGCCCCTGTTACAAATAAAGACAAAAATTTAATCAAATTTCAAAACAATAAAGTTTCACAAACAAATGATATAAACGTTACAATTTGAAAGATACACTTCTTTCTTTTGGAATCAACTTAATCAAGGAATTTCAAAAATGCAAATAAGATTATAAAAATAGCCGATTCTGTTTACGATAGAATCAAATCATCATTTAACCGAGTGAGAAATCGAATAACACTGCCTTGTATCGATTCATAACCTGGTGTTTGGTTCCGTCCAAAAGGTCCACTCAGATTGTACTTCTGGGCTCCTTCACACCGGTAAGTCTATTTTGCTCTACTCTCCTTTTTCCAAAATTCTTGGTATCTCGACCTTTTTTTTTTTTCCTTTTTGGCCCTCTACTCTGGCAGCCCATTGTTTGGGTTGTAAAATGTGTCTCTTCCTGAAACTATCTCGCCTTGTAAAAATATAAACAAAAGCAACCTAAATCTTCCGTCACATTATACGGGAATAAATCATTAGTCTCACCCCTCGAGGTCAGATGTAATTCTATCGGATTCAAACAGACATCAATGGCTATCTAGACTAACTGGTCATAACAGAACATACAACCTAGTTCCACAGACTAATGGTCTGCTAATGACCATTTACACCACACCGAGACATTAATTCCTTACTAGTCTCATTACACGAGAATGAATGAAATTCCTTATCCTACGTTAGTGTTACAAGTACACCCAATAAACTCGTTCGGATAATTTCCATGGCTTCCCATAACATCTACATTCCCACAATTCGCCAAGGTATATAAATAAACAATATCATTGTACGAATTCAGATACATGAACTCAACACAGTTATGCTAGATACATAATTTCCTATATAGAATAAGCATGAAATTCTGGGTACATAATTTTCTACAATAATCGAGACTATAACTTAGCGAGCCGTCAGTGTACATATAAAGAAAAATATCATTGTGCGGACTCAGATAAACAACTCAACACAATTATACCATATCAAGAAAATTGATCTACGACTCAAACAAATAAATCCCTGCAAATACATGCAAATACAAGCAATTAAATCAACAAATCATCATAGTATCAACGACTTACATGAGATTTATGCAAATACCTTGTGTTTCAAGCTTTTGGTGTCTGTCAAATCCTTCAGACAATCGTTTTCCCCCTTGGATGCTTTTTAACGAGAAATTTACTCATTAAATTTCACGGAGCCCTCAGTTCTTTCTCTTGTAGAAAAGTGCAGACTGATTTGCAAATTCCACTACTGCACATTTAAACTGATAGTTTTTCGTGTGAAACCACGCCCCCTTCCACAGCATAACCAATCGGATTTACATAAAATTCCCGCTTCACTAGCATCGAAACACTGCAATACGTCTGACAACAAATGGCTACCAACTGTTTTCTGGTCAATGTCCCAACTGTCAGCTTCCATACAAACCAGGAATTTGAACTCGGTTCCGGTAAGTTTAAACAAACTAAGCCCTTAATTATATATCGATAACTCCTTACTTTGGCTGAACCAATCCGTACATTATGGCCTTTCAATTGCGGCCAGGTCCCCATAAATCTAGTTAATCGTACATGTGTCTAGCTAAATGTTGCCTACAGAGATTAACAATAACAAAACAGATATCGACCTAAAAATTTGGTCTGTTACAAACTGTATTAAATAATGACAGACAAATTATAGCATCACAAATGGTATATTCTATGTTCAATTCATGGAGTTTTTCATCAGTCTTATGGATGTCAGTGGGATAGAAGAATCACAGATGAAAGGTTGTTAAAGCTTTTTGTATATGCATGATTTTAGTACATAAAGTAATCAGTTATAAGGAAATAACAAAAAACAATTGGCCTATATCCCCAAACCATGAACAAAAAGTTACCATTTGGCTGCAGCAGCATCAGGCTCAGGTAGTCAACCTACAAATCTGCCACAGTAGTGACCCCAGCAACCTGGCAGAATGGTGAACCACTACAGCTGCACTAGTAGCTACACAGTTTTTGAATAGTTTTGTGTTTGGTTTAGGAATTTTTACATTTCTGGCAGCAGTGGAGGGTAGATTTGATGTATTGACGTATTCTTGATGAGTACTGAAAAACATCATTTATATAATATGGGATGCTGTTGGAAACTTTAAACATTGTCTTTTTGATAAATATATTTTTCCTTAACAGTTGGTATCTTCAAGGCATTAATTGTCTTTGTACATGTTATTACTGGTTCATCCAATATACAGGTTTTTCTTTGGAGACTGAAAATCTTCATTAGGTTTGCCTCAAAACAATTTCAGGAAACCATATTTCAGTTAAACAGTATGTCAAAATCCAAGGTCTGTATGACTGAAACATGTAAAATAGTTTTTGCATAGTAACTTTATCTCCACCACATACCTTGATCAAAGTTTGTGGAGGGCTTGCACTTAAGGTATTGAAGGGCACAATGATTTTGTGGTCAGAAATGTCAGTGTCATTGTGGCTCAATGCATAATGGTTTTTGTAGAATAAATTTTGCCCTAAAGTATGTTCCTTGACCACATTTTGTGGATGGCATGCATTTAGGGTAATAAAAAATCCTATAGATTATGGGAGTCTAAAGGTTAGAGGTCATGATCATGGCAAGTTAAGAAGAAATTGATGGTTTCTGCACAGTAAGGTAAGTTCAAGACTGCATATCTTGACCAAAGGTCCAGGTCAATAATCACAATCACTCATGCCTTGCTAGTGCCTACCAAAAGGGCTATTAAATGTGGGGTGGGTGTTTAATGTGTCAGTCACTGTATATTTGTTAAGATGTATTTATTTTTATTACAGTTTATAATGAAAATTTCAAGATTAAAGTTTCTGTTTTATGATTACTCTATCACGTAAAAAATGTTTTGAAATCCACATTCTTGTTACCATAATATCAATGTTTTGATTGCTTTCATAAGGATACATTAGCTATTTCTAGCTCACCTGGCCGTAAGGCCATATAATTGAGTTTATGGTGTGACCCTGCACCCATCATGTATCATGCATCTGTCCATCAACAATGACTTGTTACCACTGTGGTGTCCATATTTCTGAATTGACTTCAGTTAAACTTGGAATATTGGTTTATATTAGCATTTTAGATAAATTCATTAAAGAGTGAAAAAATGCATACTAATTAGGTGATATTGTATCTGACTGGCTGAGCTTGTGACCTCCCTAGAAGCCATATTTCTGATCTACATATGGGCTTATATTGTCAGTATTTTGGATGGGTTTGATGAGTGAAATCCATGCATATTAATGAGGTCATCTTGCATCTGCTTATCTTGGTACTACTATGGAGGTTAAAAATGGGAGTTTGCATATTAAATCAGGCCTATTGACAATGACAGGTTTGTGTAGAGAGTTCTTCCACTTGTAAAACATTTAAAAACTGAGCCAAAATAATTTTAAAATACAGGATACATGCATTTCAATCAAACAAGATAAGCAGATTAGAAAATAATACACCTTATGGATTAACATAATAATCTCTAATTTGAAGCTGAACAAAACATTTAAAATAAAAATATATAAATAAAAACAGAAAATGTCTTGAAGTAAGTTTATATTTTATATATATTATTGGGGAAAAAAACTGATATCTTTAGCTAGAAAACCAGGTATTGTTTGTGGGTTTATGATGCACACCATCTACCTCATTGTGCAGCAAACCTGCACGCCATCTACCTCATTGCACAGCAAACCTTTAAAAGTCACCAACACGTTAAAATGGTATTACTATATTTCAATGACTACCTTTTTGTTGTTTTTATATTATCACATGTATATTAATTTTTGTATGACATTTAACATATTAATGTCATTAGCCACACATTTTAGATTTATAATTGGTGTTTGGCCATTAAATTAATAACTAATAAAATAATAATAATTCAGTATGCTTTTCTTCTCAACCACTTCCAAAATTAATTACTCTCATTAGCCCAAATATACGGATCCTCCAGTTTTCTGAGCACCAATGTTAGAAATTTTCTGATCATAAAACAGGATTTAAAAAATGACATGTAAGAAACAAATTCAGGATTTTCTGAATGCAGTGGGCAGACTGCATTTCATTTCATTCATTGTTAATACTTTTGGAGCTCATTTATATGTTTACTATTATGTTCCCATTATTTTTAGTGTCTACTGGACATGGAGTAAAGATCATGATTCAATAATGGCTACATTTACATGTTGTTTGCTAATGATAGTTAGTTCAAAGTTACAGCAAGTCACCTCAAACAAATACAATTTATTTGAGTAATTGTATAGAGAGTGTATAGCTAAATATGGAGAAAAATATCGTGTTGTAGAGTAATGATGACAGAATCTTTTCACAGTACAGTAGAACCTGTCTTGAAAGACCACCCTTTCTGCCATAAAATTATGGTCTCTCAAGACAGGTTGTCTCTCATAACAGGTCACAGTGCTATATATTCATTAAGTCTCTGCATTGAGAATATGGTCTCTCAAGACAGGTGGTCTCACATAGCAGTAGTCTTTCAAGACAGGTTTCACTGTAGTATAAAACCGAGTCATGCAACCATTTTTTGCTTTCAGTAAATGGAGAAGGGTTAATTTAGTCTTAACCTCATCTGCCAACCCATCAGTCCATCTATCTTTTGTTTTTCCATCATTCCTTGGTTATGTTTTGCATTACTTCATGATAATTTTCAGGTACTCAGATATATGGGTATATGGTCTTGTAGTTAGTTTGGTGTTTTGGAAGGTAAACTGTAATGCTACAACTAGGTGTAATACAACTTTGTACAATGATATGGTTTTGTCTATGAATCCATTATACTCAGTACTGAATCATCCCATCAGTGATACTGTCACCTACATTTTTTTATGCAACCACAACTTTGAGCTCTATGTTTAGGTAAGTTTCTCAACCAGGTTTACTAATATGGTTATATACCTTTATATACATACTTTGTGGCATGTATGACACCATCATTCCAAATGTAGGTCACTGACCTATATCCTTTTGCCACAGTCTGTTACATATGGCACCAAGTCACAAACATTTCAGTATAAAATCATTCATAATATAGAATCAAACAATGAATCCTTATAAATTTAGGGCTTCATCAGATTCTTGCAGTTTTGTTTGAAAAAGAAGTTGGAATCAATTATGTCTTCTGTGGCAATGTTATTATGTGCAGATAAATTGGAAAATACCTGAAAGTATTATAGAGCAGTATAACATTCAAATCAGGGCTGAGGAAGTCATACTTATGTTTATTAGGTCTACGATTCGTAGACCAGAACATATGTGATCATGATTTGTCCAGTGCAAGGTGTCTGTTAGCACAAGTTTGTTATCACTACACTGTCCTAACTACTAGGGGGATTGTTACAAAACGTAAAAATGCATTCATCCCATGGTCTAGTTGGTCCTAAATGAAAATAGTAACCCTTGGTCATTTAATGTGCCACCATGGCAGCCATTTTGAAAATCTTGTTGTTGCTATTACTGGTATCCTGGAACGGATGGTCTTGTCATCATTGGATTTTCACTCAGAGATTTCTGTTGTCCATATGGCTGAGGTTCAGAGAGGTGAGAGGGGAAAAAGAAGTGGGCATGTTGGCAGTGGGAGCTTCTGGCACCTTGTTTATGCATGTTTCTTGTAACACACCAAAAGCTGGCATGTAAAATTAACTTGACAGGCCCCATGACAGACCCGGGAAACACAAAGGGAAACAAACTGGGTGCCCCTTTCCCTTTGAGGCCAGCAAAAACTTTGGTTTAATGGTTTTTAGAAATATTGTAGTGTTTTAGTTAAAATGTGCGCTGGATGCTTTCGTATTAATGCCTTTGTGTCTTTGGTGACTGACTGTGGTAACTTTGCTTGTGGGTGGATTTGGAATTTATGCGGCAATGTAGGCCTGTGATGCTGACAGTGGCATGGTAGTTTGCAACTTTCTACAGGTACTATGGATCATATTAAAAACAGCTACCATTCTTTTAAATTCACTATAAAAGCAAGCATTGTTGCACAATTACATGGTTCCCACAGCAGCATAACATTTTGAAGCTGGTTTTTTTTTTTTGTACTTGGCCATCAGAATGACAGGCATTTGTGTTACAGGGTGCAGGACATAATATTCATTACTAACCTTATGCTGTTTAGACGTAATTGAAATCCATTTTGTCACACAAACAGAAAGTGTCACAAACCTGACCAGATTTTGTTTATTGGTCACGTATGCCTTGTATATCAAGTGCCATGGAAGTTTTGAAACATTGCACAATACCACAGCAATACTTTAAATTGTATTTATAGGTTACTGCATTTGTATGGGAAAATATGAACCAGTTTTTTGGATGGAAATACTGCATGACCTTGGGAGTGCAGTATATCCATCTGACAAAATGAGTTCATATTTTCCCATACAAATGCAGTAACCTATTTATTATAAGCTCATTTTCTTATTCTACCTAAGGCTTAATTATATAAACAAAAATACACTACAAGAAACAAAGTAACTGAATGTATGCCATATTCCAAACTAAATACACTAGCGCAGATTCATCACTGCACAACAACAACAACATTATTAATGCGCACATAACTCTGCCCAGATAAATTTGAACTTAGTCAAGCGCTAGACATTACTTTCGAAAGAAAATGGCATTTTGGTCTACATAAAATTGAAATTTGGAGTCATATTGTGAATGAATGCACATTGCAACAACTTTTCCATTTGATCTGGAATGAAAAGATTTTGGTATTTTTGTCGATTCTATGAAATTTTGTGATTATGGACTGGATTTATCTGTGCCAATTCTACATGAAATACATCGGATTGAAGCAACAAGGGAGAAGCATGTTGACATCTGCAAGTGTGTTTCTGTTCTGTCATTGAATGTTTGAAATCATAATGTGGGAAAAATATGAATTCTTTCAGTTGCAATTATCAAAAAGATACTATGGAATATAATGTTTATTTCATTTTGAGTGCAGTAAGGAGGATGTAATTGCACTTGGAATATAGTTGAAATTACAGTACAATTTAGAAATGTGTAATCAAGCTTGAGAACCCATGACATGGCTCATGTAAGTCAGATTTGCAGAACTAAGAAAGTACATTTTGAGCAAATTCAGGATGTAAAACTGTAAGTATATTTTTTGTCATTCTTACTACCAGCTGAAGAAGATAGTTTATGCCTTGCAACTTGCATGTTATGTGTAAGGACCCTGTCTGGTGTCTGTAGCTAGCCTAAATCCGAAACATTGTATCAAAAAGGTTAATGTGGGATGTGCCAAAGCAGCTGGTATGTGGCAGTCCATGAAACATCTGCTTTAGTTCATTCAGAAACAAATTTAATCAAAATGTAAAGTGTCTACTATGAGAGTGTACATGATTTGTTTATAAAGTAGTTCCAAATAAACTATTGGGCACATGTGAGTGCAATATCGTAAAATATTGCACAATTCTGACAATGTAAAGTTAACAGAGAAAAAAATGAGCATATTATAAATTATCATACCACTTACAATGACATTTAGCCAGCAATATTTTGTGCAATAGTAGTACGATCAGGGTCATTAAACACAATGAATGTTAACAATTGTTCATGGAGACCAAAATGCAAAAAGTGTATATGAAGTACTGTTAGTTGCACCCATGCCAAAGGCATGCTAACAATACAGCATGCAGTTGATATTAGAAATGCCCACTCTATTTCCTTCTTCCAAACCCAGTATATCCAGTGGCTTCAGAGATGCAGCTAAAATAAATAAATTCCTTTGTATGAGGGCCTCAAGGTAGATTAGCTCTTAGCTAATTGTGTTACCCTCTTTAAATAAAGTCTTTATTATTATTATTATTATTATTATTATTATTACAGCAGCAGTGCAATTTGTTCTTTGGCTGTTACAAAAGACAAAGAATAAAAACACAGCTTATGAATTCCCACAATGAGATTTTTCTTGACCTCCTCATGGGCTTCAACTCTTCATTGTGCAATTAGCTCATTTTTATTCGCCACTTCATCGATTCCAATCAAAACATGTACCTTTTGCAATGCAGCCTGATTTTATTTTTCATGATTGTGTACCATATATACTTGCTTATAAGTTGACATTTATTTACTGAAAATTTGTTTTGTGCTGAGTATGGGGTCATCATTCTTATAAGTACAGCATAAAAAAGTGATAAATCTTGCAGTAATGTTGGAGACTTGAGATTATTGCAGTACATACAGATACTGTCAATTAAAATATATGTTTTCATGCCAGTTTTCCTGTTCAGAAATGCAGTTATGGTATGTATTGTATTTATTCATTTCATGACATCATTCATTAAACGTGTTTATACAGTTACTTGGATTTTAATAATTTGAAAATATAACTGGTAAATTAAATACTACCCACCGCAAAGTGAAGTGTTCATCACTATTGTTTACCATATGTGTTTACTAGCATGTATATATTGCTTCCTTTTTTGTGCAAGCTCAATTTAATTTGTATTTTCATTTTCTAAAAGTTAGATTTAAATCCCATGTGATATTTCATAAGTTTTCTGCCAGTGCATGTGGTCTAACAAGTTTCTGGCTTGTTATGGCAGCACTCACTTTGTTTTCAAGTTGATAATCTTTTTGATCAAGCCCTGGAATTAATACTTGTTCATTGCCAAGTAGAGTTCTACATCTTCATGTGCGTGTTTGACCTTAATCCCTTATTTTAATGTAAAGGCAGCACCCACTTTGTTTTTAAATTTGAAAACCATTTGACTGAGCCACATGTTTGATACATTGCTCAGTACTAAGTAACAGAGGGTGGTTATTTGAACTACCTGTGATCTTGCTGCACAGTTGACACATATTCACTTGCATCCTTCAATCGATTTCATAGAATGTATAATCAGTGTTACTTACAGAACCCAAGCTCAGTCTCTAGATCAGCACTCATATTTGACAGTGATGCAGAGGAAACAGTAGGATGATATTTATGATGACTAGATGATGACGATTTACAATGACTTGACAATGATAGAGGATTTCCAAACTGGATCTGACGGTGAAGATGAATTGTTGGACATTTTACCAGATGACCTTAGATAGTGGCATTGACAGGATACTGTGAATCACAAAAATGTTGACTTAACTTTCATTGGTTTTTTTTGTAAGACATGTGAAATTAACATGTTACAGGATATTGTGAAATGACTCATTCTGAATGCTCTTTTCATACTGGTAAGTGACCTATAATTGAATTCATGGATTTATTTTATAAATTAATTTAAAATTTCAAGGATTATGGAATTTATTACATGACAAATTTTATGTGGAATAAGTTGTCAGGTTTTTTGGGACATATTCCACTCAGTAATATAGTTTTATTTTACACTGGTTTTGTCTTAATTTTCCTATCTATCTACCTGTGCGGAGATTGCATTGTTGCATCTTACATATGTGGTCTGTGATTGTGTTGAGATTTGTTACAGCTAAAATGTGGATTTAATCATGCTCTTTAGCTTTCATGGATAGTTACTGGCTGATAAAATTCCCAGTTGCAGAGATCAGACCACAGCATAAAGCTTTGATTTGAAGGCTATTGCAATGGCTGTAGCAGTGATTGTTGACAACATTCTAATCCCCTTCTCTCTAGTGCCAAGAAACACAGCTGTCTATATGATGTTGACCCCATCCACCACATTTACTGTGCACTTTTATTTAGTGCAGCCTCTGCCTATAGGGAGGTTTCAGCCTTGCAGATTTATTTCAGGTGAAAGTCATATGGGTATTTGATTTCGGATATATGATATATTTCCTCAGTAAGAAACATGATATGAAAGTTTAATTGATCTTGAGTGGAGGGTGGCTTAGCACTGTTGTGGACATGTACCTCTAACTTTTTAAATTGACTTACTGGTATGATGGTGGTGTTATCTTCATTGATCACAGAAATTTTGCAGCTGATATTAACGATTCTTGTTCCTTATTTTGTCTGTTTGCTCCTGCATGGCTTTGTTTTTTCACTTTCAAGCAAAGAATAATGCCAGTTTTAACTGTGAAAGCTGAAGATGGTTAGAGTAGCTGAGAATCCTAATGCTTGTGTGTTGACACTGAAGCCCTCACATCAAATACTGTCTGCAGTGGCAAACAGAGACACAAACATGGTGTTTTAAATTGTGACTTCCAACAATTAAAAAAAGGCTTGTAGAGGTGCATGGTATTACTGGTATATCTGTTTAGTGTGGTATTTTTTAAAATCTGGTGGTACGTGCCATGATACTTTTTCACTGTACTGGTACTTTGGTAGTTTCCATCAGTAACGAATGTACGGAAATTCCAAAGCAATGTTGTTATGAATATAATACTACTAACAGCATATTGTTTTACATGACAAAATGATTCAACAAATTATTATTGTATTTTTTCTTTTTACAAAACAGTTACATTTGTCACAGTTTTGAATATTATAAATACAGCTATATTCATGATCATATATATAATCACATGTTTGACACATGTCACTTATGCCAGTGTAGTTTCCAAATGGGAATTGTTAAAGATATTAGGTTCAAATCCAAATTTTTGGAAATATTTCAGATTGAAAAAGAAAATAAATGTCATTTTTAAAAATATTTTTGAGGATATGGTAATGTGTTAAGGACATGTATTCCTTTGTAAAACTGCAAATCATCCTAAGATTTTTAGGAGAGAAGTTGCATTCTGTTTGAATTCTACATAATTTATCGAGTCCACTTAATATTTTCTCATTTGTATTTGCCCTCTCAGATAAATATCTTGCCAGGGTGTTGGCATCCCACTCAAAGTTTCACTGCCTATTATGTCAAAATTATAGCTTCGATGTGAGGAATTCCTATTTGTATCAAAAATCTCTCTAAGGTCATCACAGTTGTTAGTTATTTTCTAGCATATGGTAATGTGTTAAGGACATGTATTCCTTTGTAAGACTGCAAATCATCCTTAGATTTTTAGGAGAGAAGTTGCATTCTGTTTGAATTTTACATTAGTTCACTCAGTATTTTCTCCTTTGTTGAGTCAGGGTATCTAATGTTTATTGGCCCATTCTCATAAATATCTTGCCCTGGTGTTGGCACCCCACTCAAAGTTTCCCTGGCTATTATATAAATAATAAAGTGTAAATTGTAGGCTTTTGTGTGAACACTACCTATTTTTTATCAACAAGATCTCTAATGTCTGCAGAATGTATATTCATAGTTTATTACTTGCACGCATATGAGCACTAATTTCAAGGATGATAATACACTCCAGCATATTAACTAGTCTTTGTTTTTCATCTAAAATACATATTGAGGGCTAATGGATGCCATCTTTACATAATCTGCACAAAGCCCAATGTGGATTTCCATAGGAGATAGTATGCATGTCCCTGTAGGGCTCACTACCCACAGGAATAAACTTTAGCAGCATATTGTTTTACCCATAAACAGTATTCCAAGTTGTTTTTAAATTGAGGTGAACATACAAACATAGGACATTGATGAATGCTGGGAAGTTAGGTGCTATATGTACGTCATGCTTACTGGCCCATTCTGATAAATATCTAGCCCAGGTGTTGGAAGCCCACTAAAAGTTTTCATGCCTATTATATAAATAGTGTAGTTAGTAGCTTCAGCAGCTGGTATGTCGCCTCTCCCACACCTGCAAAGAGTTCGGACTGACCATCAGTTTGAAGAAGACGAATATCATGGCGCAGGATGCAGACTCCCCTCCAACCATCACCATCGATGGGTACAACCTTGAAGTTGTTGAGAACTACACATACCTTGGGTCCACCATCTCCAGCTCGCTCTCCATTGATGCTGAGGTGAACGGCAGGATTGCCAAGGCATCAGCAGTTATGGCCAGACTGAACCAGAGGGTCTGGAATAACCCCAACCTCACTGAGAAGACCAAACTGCGCGTCTACCAGGCCTGCGTGCTTAGCACACTCCTCTACAGCAGCGAGGCATGGACCACCTACACGAGCCATGAAAGGAAACTCAACAGCTTCCACTTGAGATGCCTGCAGCGCATTCTGCATATCCAGTGGCAGGACAAAGTACCCAACACTGAGGTTCTGGAACATGCCAGCATGAACAGCATGTTCACCATCCTCAGCGAGAGGCGCCTTCGCTGGCTTGGCCACATCAAGAGAATGGATCCAGGCCGCATTCCCAAGGACCTGCTATACGGCGAGCTAGCAGAAGGCACACGACTGACTGGACGGCCACGTCTGCATTACAAAGATGTCTGTAAGAAGGACATGAAGACGGCCAACATCAACGTCAACAACTGGGAGAGCTGTGCTGACGACCGCTCCGCCTGGTGCCTTGCTGTCAGACAGGGCGTTCAGAAAGCCAAGGAAAGGATAAACACAAACCTCGCTACAAAGAGAGCCAGGAGGAAGGCGAAACAACAACAGCCTCAACAAGCATCAGCATTCACCTGCAGCAAGTGCAACAGAGACTGTCACTCTAGGGTCGGACTCTTCAGCCACTCGCGAAGGTACAGATAGGACACCCAACCAGAAGCTACACCGTCGTCTCTCGAAGATGGACGGATGCTGCCGCTGCCGACGATAGTTAGTAAATTGTAGACTTCATTGTAAATATTTCCTATTTTTATCAACAAGCTCTCTGATGTGAGCCCAATGTCTTTTACAGGATGTCATCAATAGTGTAAGCTTAATCATCCCACTCTAATTAATTTTTAGATCATGACTTAGACAACACTTAATATACATCTAGCAAATTCATCTGCTATAAGGTACTGACCATTTAATTTTTTGGGGAGGTTGTGTTGCTGTTATTTTCTTTTGAGCTATTTTATTTTCTTTTTATCTGAAGATTTTTTTTTTCCAGTAATATAATGGATATGACATGGTGTTATTTTGCTATAAATTGGAGCAAGATATTTTTTACAGCTATTGAAAGACAGAATTTTCTTTGAAATAGTGTTAGGCCCCTGTCTCAGAACATTAATTTGTTGGTCCGAATATACTTACAGTATACTGTGGTATGTATTGTGGTATGTTCAGAAATACTGCAGTACAAAATTATTTGTGGTACCAAGCTCCTCAACTTAGTGTAACTAAATGGCAGTGTTGCATATTATCTAGTCTGATAAGTTTTTCAGCAACTGATGAATAATCAGATGTCTGCTGAAAAGTTAGTACAACAGAGTGTATAGATCTTTAACCATGTTAACCCAACTCCTGATCTGTTCTACTATTACAGCAAAGCTCCATGATGCAGCAGAGGCCTCGTCCACGGTCTTCATCACTTGAACGATTACCACATAGAAGTATAAGATGCAGTTCACAATTGGAGTCTCATTTTACCTCATGGGACAAAACATCACATGGCCGTGAACATGTGCCATCACAGAAGCCACAAGTACAGTCAATATATGCTGCTCATTCCCCTCAGCAAGAGATAACTCCACCTGCACAAGGAAACCAGTGTGCACATCGCAGGGTAAGTGACTCTTGTTGAATATGCAACAGTGTACCATCATTAATCTAAATATCCAGACCCTCCATTTTTCCAGACACCACGTTTTTTTGTGTAATAATTTTCAATAGTACATACAATTCCCAGACACCAGGTTGTTTTTTAGCTCTACTAGATATGCATATAGACCAGAGAGCTTATGAAATGGTCTGTTGTCCATGGTCTTATGTCCATCTGTTGTCCATCATCTGTTGTCTGTCCGTCACTTAGCACAAGTTTGTTATCACCGCACAGCCTAAAGTACTTGGAGAATTGCCAAAACACCTTTCACACACATTCATCCAATATTGTAGTTTGTCCTAAATAAAAAGGGTGCTGCTTGGATATCCAATATGGCCACCACAAGGACCATCTTGAATATCATTATTGCTACTCTTCTCTAATGGATGGTCATATCATCATGTGATTTTCACTGAAAGACTGCGTATGATGTCTAGTAGAAATGAAAGTTGGATAAATGTGAGGTCGAATATGGCCACCACAGTGGCCAGCTTGAAATACTTGTTGTCACTACTCCTTCATAATGGATAGTCGCATCAATTTGAGGTTTTAACTGAAAGATTTATTATGACTTCAGTATGGCTGCCACAGTGGCCATCTTGAAAATCTTATTATTGCTGCTGCATTTTCTACATGAACGATCCTATCAGCATGGAGTTTTCACTCAAATATTTTGTATGATGTCCAGTTGGTCCAATATGAAAATAATAATAATAATAATAATAATGATAATAATAATAATAATGACTTTATTTAAAGAAGAAGCTCATTTTGTCAACTGACCAATCATAAATGAGGCCTTCTACAATTACATTGGTGTATGTGTATATATATATATATATATATATATATATATATATATATATATATATATATATATTTTTTTTTTTGCACAAATTTTGCCGGTGAGGTGTGACTGCTCCATTGGCCTAATTAGTTGGGAACGTCCACCTCGGATGCAGGAGGCCATGGGTTCGAACCCCATCCAAGTCATACCAAAGACTTGTAAAAATGTTGCTAACAGATGCCTCAGTAGGCACTCAGCATTAAGAGGTTAGTGTTAGGACTGGTTGACCTGGTGTCAGGATAATGTGACTGGGTGGGACATCATGCTACATGTCTGCGGCATGATGGCCCAGTGCTAGACATCACTATAAACTGCCACACTGCAGATATTGTAGTGATACAACTCAAAACCTGTTAAAGCTATGTTAAAAATCAAAAAACAAACACACACACACACATGATGAGGTGTCATTAGACAACAAATGCTATTAAAACCAGATAATTAACCTACTGCTACAATAAAATATGTACCAAGCTTTAAGGATGAGTACATACAGGATTCATACAAATAGTAGTAGCAAACGTGTAAAATATTATAGGTGAGTACATGATATAACAATATTTTAAAGAGTATTAGTACTGAATGAAACAAAATCATCCAAATGATTGTTTCTGTAGATGTTGACTAAGAAGCTTTTTAAAAACTTGGAATGAATCAGCTGACTTTATATAAGGTGGTATGGAATTCCATAGTTTGGCTCCAGAAAGAGCAAAATTCTTCTTATAAAACTCTAAATTTTGTTGAAGTAAATATAAATTGTTGTTTGAGATGGATCTTAGTTCATACATATGTACATTGTTAACAAATTTAAAATTACATTTAAGATAATCAGGAGCCAAACCATATAAGGATTTATAGACTAGTAAACCCTTCTGAAATTGAGTTCTCTGCTGAAATGGAAGCCACTTTAGGGTTTCAGATCATGGTCTTTAAAATAATTCTTCTCAGTTTTTACTCTTGCTCAACTACCTGTGATCATTTCTTTTGATTTGGCTACATTTCTCATCATACCGTTGTGCTCACTCTAGTTATTTGTTTTTACCAAATATTGATTTAATTTGGTGCTATTACCTCATGGCCTGTTGATACAATGTTATATAATGTCATGTCATCTGCGAACATATTGCTGGTGGATAGCACAATGTGATATGGTAAATCATTGATGTACAGCAGAAAGAATAATGGTCCAAGAACTGATTCTTGTCAAACACCTGACTTCATCAGTTTCTTATCTGAAAGTTTATTTAAAATAGAAACTTGTCATTTTCTGCCTTTAATATAGGTTTAAAACCAAGTTAAGCTTTCATGGTTATGTGCCAATCAAATGTCCAATATGGCCACCATATTGGCCATTTTGAAAATCTTGTTCTTGCTACTGATCCAACATGGAAGGCCATATTAGCATGGGGTTTTCACTGAAAGACTTCTTGTATTGTCTAGTTGTTCCTAAATAGAAATGTGCATCCACTATTGCAGCCATTGTGGCCATTTTGAAAATCTTATTTTTGCTACTCCTTCTACTTAGAACATCATATCAGCATGGGGTTTTCCCTGAAAGATCTCTTATGGTGTCAAGTTGGTCTTAAATGAAAATGATACTGATCTGACATCCAGTAATGGCACAAAAGCAGTCATCTTAAAATTTTGTTATTGCTACTCTGCCTGAGTGCATGGTTATAATAACATGAAGTTATTGCAATGTGCATGGTGCTTGGCCTTAAATGAAAATGGTGCTGATCTGAAGTTCAACATGGCCACCACAGCAGCCATCCTGAAAATCTTGCTATTGCTATTCTTCCCAGATGGAAAGTCATATGCTGAAAATATTATCTCCAAAATGGATGTCTATATCAACATGGGATTTTCATTAACAGACTTCTTATGATACCTAGTTGGTTTCAAATGAAAATGATGCCAGTTGTACATCCAATGTGCCTGCCATGATGACTGTCTTAAAAATCTTGCTGAAATTACTCCCCTTAACCCCTTTCATCACTAAGTAACTTTGTAGGCATAGAATCCTCAACACAAAGTAACTTTGGAGTTGTAAAGCAAAATGACTTGTGGACTTTGAAATAACAACTTTGCCAATTTTAAAGATATCTGGCTGGATTAGGTGTCAAAATCAAGGTTAAAAATCAAATTTTGTGACTAATTCACTAAATTGTGCATATCTATTACAACTGTTAAAATACAGGTGCAAACAGGTAACACAACAGGTAAAATACAAGTAATTATCTATTTACCTCTTAGAAAACTTAGAATGTTCCCAAAACTTATTCAATTGACCCTAGATGTACTGGTAAATAATTCCAGTAGCAACACAAGTCTTTCTTTCAGGTATTTGACAGGTAGAAGCTTGTCAAATTCTCGTTAAAGTTAATCGTGAGTAAAACAATAAATTTCACAAAGCTGTTTTTCTTTCATCTTCAAGTAAAATAAAACTGATGACACCAGTATAATAATTGAATTTATAGAAGAATCTATCATTTATAATGTCTGTACATGTAATCTTTATTCAATTGTCACCTGCAGACTACACAGGTAAGTCTTCACTGCCAGTAATACACCTTTGTATGAAAGTCCACGAAACAGGTGCTCCTGGCATTTATTGGATGATTATTATGGCACAGAGTTTTCACCACAAGACTTCTAATAATGAATACTTTGTCCCAAATGAAAATGATGCCAAAATTGAGATCCAAATATGTGCACCACATGCGAAGTCTTGTTATTGCTGAAAAATACCAGAGATGGTTTCAACACTTTAAATGGTCTTATCTTGAATTCCTGGAAATTCTTTTTGCCGAGTAGGACATCAGTCCCTTAAGGAACTCTCATTTAAGTTGGCTGAATATTTTATGTGTTGGAACACAGAGTATTTTGGAAGCCACATCTTATCTTCAGGTTATCTTCCTCCCAGGTACTATGCTAGTTAAATCAGTTAACTCTTTACCTGCTGCAAGTACTTACTGCCCTGCCTACTAAGACTGATAAGCAGCCTGCCTTCTAGCAGCTGTTTGTAGGCTGAACCCCATAGCATCATAACGGCTGCCTGAGTGAGAGCTTCTTGTGTTAGTGCACAATCAGTCTACATTTTCTATATCATTCTTGTCCCATGCAAACTATGTAATTTAATGAAAACTAATATTTTAAACACTTACCAAAGTTTTGTGCCACTCATTTCCTCCAACAGGTACATATAATCCTCAGGAATCAATGTTTATATTTCACATATTGATAATAAAAATATACCTCCAGATATCTGTTGTGTTTATAATATATATTAGACTACTTTTCTCACCACTATTTTGCAGAACTGGAATATTTCTTCGGGAAAAAACTCTAAAGAGAAATCTGTCTCCCTTGCATTTTCATCTAAATGAAATGTTGGCCCTGAATCAGCTGTAAAGTCATCCACATGTAACGGTCCCACGTGTTATGACCAGAAAAGATCGTCATGCATTTCATGCTCAGATTCAGATAAATCTGAAATATCAGGTGTTGAAACAGGACTTACACTAATGTCTGATCCTTCATCTTTAATCTGATCATTAAAGGCAATGTCATTTGCAATGTCATCAATTTCAAATCTTTCAAAACTTTCATTGGAATCATCATCAGAATACAAGAATGTTGCCATTTTGTTTCGCTTTGACAATTAACCTTGTTTTCAAAGGAAATTCCTGCTTACATGCTGTAAAACTACTAATAGAACACTTTCATTATTTTATGTAAGGGCTATTATCATTGGCTAAATATTGTTAAAAAGACCGGATGTTTGTGATTTCATCCAATGCAAAGCTTTAATACGAAACATTTATATGCATCTCGGGGGTTTCCCAACCCTTGGCTGGAACTGTATGTATGAGCCAACCAGGACAGAGAGAGTATTATTAGCAGCTTGTATATGTGTCAGTGGGGTTACAAGGCTATTTTTAGCATCACATATATGCGTTAGCAGAAGGTAAAGAGTTAATGTATTACTGCTGTTACATTGTAGTGTTTTTGGGTAAAACTAGTTTTAATTATATAACACTTACTCACTATTATTACCTGACTTCCTTTCTCCATCCCAGCTCTGATGACCCCTTTCAATCTCTGTCCAAGTAAGAAAAGAATAGTATTCAGAATGAATGGAAAAATAAGTAAAGAATCAGACTGGGATCATTTATCTCTTTGTTCTAGACATCTAATTACTTAAATTGGAGGAGGGAGTATTCCCATTGGATTTGTGTATAGTGCCAGGAAAAAGACAGCAAGATGATAATAGTGATTAAGTATTACATTATTATTAGTTTTACCCCTTACCCAAGCAAAACTTTATTTTAATTACGTAAAACTTGTTATTATCAATTTCCCACCTCCCTCCATGCACTGATGACCTTGCAATCTTAGTCCCTGTCAAAGAAGGATGATATTCTCGATGATGGCAGTGAAAAAGGCATTATACTGGGAGTAGGTTCATAATTTGTTCTAGGGTCACTAGTTACCAATTATAAAAGAAAATTTTCCCTAGACTTGGGATTACTACCAGGAAAAGTGAAAGTAATCCATAGACTTAACCTGCCATGGCTCTTCCTGCTGCCCTTATATAAGAAAGAATGGCAAGAAGGAGATTTAAAAGGGGTCTGGCAGTTCTGTACTTGGGCCTCTGCTTAAAATGTTTGGATGATGGACCCATTGACATCACTGTCTAGGGAGTCTTTTTAACGTTTTAATTTTGGCCTGGGATATGGACAGTGACATGTATTGCTGATCCCTGAGATGTTGGGAGATGAAACCAAGGAATAAGACCACTGTGACAAGCATGGCCACCCTCAACGTATCTTTGCAGTATTACAGAAAAACCTGCAAGGTATTTAAAATGGAGAAATTCCACTAAAAGTACAGTCTGATCACAAGAAAACTTGCTGTCTTGGCAAAATCCTCCAGAAGTCTATACAAATCTGCTGCTGACAGAGACTCCACTTAAGAGAGATTGAAGAATGCAACAGGAAAGAGATCAGCTTGTGAAATGGTAACCAGTGTTCAAGCTTCAAGTGACTTTATGGAAATGCTGGCTGTAAAGGGGGGGAGGTACTCCTCTATTAATTGATTTGGCAATCGTTATCTAGAGGATGACCTCCCTCGATGTTATTGCCCAGTGTGAGCAGATAGATAGAACATTAACAGAGAACTGAGCAAGGCTATTGAGAAGAAATAATACAAATACAAGCCCCCTTAAACAATAAAAATAAAATAAATTTTTATTAATTGATACATGAACTAAAATTGCAATTTCAATCGAACAGATTTACATTAATGGAATTTAATAGCAGTGTTCAATTATGGATTTGTTCATCATAGTAACATGTGGTGAAAAGAGTACAATGTTCACGCCTGATTTGCATCACCTAGCGTCGTTCCTCTCTTGACCATGTATCTCACATCTTCCAACGTGTAAGCTTGGTTCTTCCTCTTACCCTTTCTACTCTGAACTCTTTATATGCAGACTTTCCTCTTTGGACTGTCCTCATTGGGTTCCTCGGGGAGGGATAGAAAGCTGTTCCCTTAATGACAAGATTACCACTAAATCTCTATATATATCACCACCTATCCGTATATAAAATTCTCTCACTTTCATTATTCAGAAACGTAAATAGCTACCCACACTGGATACATTCTGACATAATGTGACCTTAATGATTAATGGTCCGTACAAATTTACTGTATTTGAGGTAAGGGACAATCGTTATCTCTAGTTACAAATGACCATTGCAATATACCAAGTCTGACCTTAATTCAACAGTTCATCGCCCTCACCTCATGCAGCGATTGACCAGAAATTAACACGTGCACTGTATACAAACAATACTGCTGTATATGTCTGCATATGCTACTATATGTCTTCCTTAGACAACTAACTAGTCAGTTCCACTCAGTAAGTTACATGCTCGATTACTATTGCATAAGATTCACTAAATTCTAGCTTACAGTAATCAATAACCTGCAAGATCATTCGAGCATTACAAAATCATATATAAATATTCAGTTATCATTAACTCACAATAAACAGTATCACCCTACACACAAAGGAAATTAATTCATTTAGCACTATGAAATACTACACATTTGAATATTTGGATTAATTCATATAATCCTATGAAATATTATACATTTGGAAACTTGGATTACATGTAATCCATCAACTCTATCAATGAACTAATAACTGTAAAATTAAAGAAATAAATTGCATAACAACTGTAGCATATAAACAGATTTCTACGAAATTGAATAAGCGATACATAGCATGGATCATAGTCATATCAAACACATTTGCATAAAACAAAACAAACAAAATAGAAAATTATGTGGAAATTAAAATTGTGTACCTTAATGCTGTTTTCTTTTCCACACAAACTTGCATCCTAGCACTATAGCCTGTCTTTTCCTTTCAAGACAGCTATCTGGCCTCTTTACTTGTTAACGAGAAAAACTATTCTTTAGGGTTTCCTCCAGAGTTGGGCTTTTGTCTTCTCACAAGGCAAAATCAAACTAAAGAATTTCGAGCAAAGCCGGTAAATTTAAACTCCCATTACTTCCAAAGTGTATGCCTTAATTTTAACTGACCAATCATAAGCAACTGTTCCTAAATTTTCCCCAAATATAATCATGTCTTTCATCAGATGTTGACAGCCTAGAATACGATGCAATCAACTTTCCTTTGAAGATCAACTATTTGACATGAGGTCATTTCCAAACAGATACGGTCAGTAGCTCTAATGTACTTTTCCAAGATACTGTTACAATGACTGGGTCAATTCCACTGAACCTTAAATGTGGGCTTTTTATGTTTATCAGATGAGATGGGGAGAAGTGTCACAGTGACCTTTCTCAAAGACTTTTCTGGCTTGACTGTGATAAAATTTTAATGCACAATTTATTTAACTTTAAGATCAGTACTTCTTCAAAATTCGACACATTACACTGGCCCAGATCCCTGTCCCTATCCCCACATGGAATGCTCCTGAATCTAGGGCAGGAGGCTGGAGTGTCCAAGAATGTATTACTATATGTGTCCTTGTGCTGTGACTGCATATTTTAAGTTTGGTTTAAAAAAATATTTAATAATGTCATTTTAACGGCATTTCTTATCTTTACTGTATGTACCATAATGGCTGTAAATCTTGAGACAGGAAAAATAATCATTATTTTTCATGCCTGAAGACTTACATGCATCAGCAAAGTATAACCTCTCAATCAAATATTTTGAGACATAATTGGCAAGATTGCCACATGTGGCATAGCAGTGGCCAGCTCTTGTTCAAATACTATGTCAAAATAACACTTTCATATTATTATTTGTATGTGCATATTTGCTTATTTTTCTTACATGAAATTAAAATAAAGGCAGTCAAAGATTTCATGATTCACAAGCCACTTGTAATGTGAAACTTGAAAAAGACAGTCTACAATACTTAACTATTGCATACTGTGCTTAGTTTCACTTATATTCTTGGCTGTAAAGGCTGATGAGTGGTCATGCTAACATCTGCTCTGTCTAAATATGTCAAGTTCAAACGGATCGACATGTTTCATTCAATGAATTTTATACCAAGTTGGAACGAAAAACTTCTTCCTGTGGAACTCCAGTGTAAAATGTAGTAGTATGGATTATTATTGTGTTTGTTTAAAGGAAAACAAATTCATTACTTTATTCATGATTCACTACCCTCTTAGGTGGGCTTTGAACTTTTCCTTGAGCAAGAAATGGCTAGTCTTTTGAAAAGCATTCTCTATCTCTCTACACAGATTGCATCATTGAAAGGACAGTTAATCAGTCTCATATCTGAGGTTATTAAACTGAGGAAAATATGACCTTCTTCTGCAGCAGCTAAAACCCTACTGTTACCACCTGACCCCATCAAACAATATATGCAAAAGTAGCAAAGTCATCCCTCAGCCATCAAACAGGGTTCTAGTGTAATTACATCTGAGTCTCAAACCGGAAGTAATAACAAAGCCCTTCCTGGAAACAAATTGATGGACCCAAATCAAGCAGCATACAAACAAATAGATATAACACAAACAGTTAAAGAAATCATCTCCCAGTCACCCCTCATATAGCAGACAAGAGATATTTATTAATAGGGGACTTTCTTGTAAAGGGAATAAATGAAAAGGGTCTTAGAAGAGGTATCCACTGTCATGGCATCTCTGGAGCTACAATTGAGACCATCAATCAACTAATCAAGTTCTTTAACCAGGCAAACTTTTCATCTGTAATATATCCATTGGAGGCAATGATGCCGCAAGTGGAACAGATCTTGATTATTTTCAGGAGAAGCTGGATCAGCTTATCTTCCACATCAGATCATCAGAAATGCTAAATCACAGTGTGAGATAATTGTGGTGTATGTCTCTGCAGAGACTGTGATGTATCAGAAATTACAATCACATAATCGTTGATCTTATTCAAGTCTACGGCCTGACTTACGTGAATATGAATGACTATTTTTACAAGAAAGAGGGCAACCTGATTCTCTGCTACTTTCAAAGGGACAGAATACATCTCTCATCTTCTGGAGTAAAATGGTTCCCAGATGCTATTGAGAAAATCTGCCCACAAAATAAAGTTGGTTGACAATTTCCACTTATGTGTTTTTACTAGAATGATGGACTGATGACCAGATCATTGTACTACACAAAGCAAGAATTATAGTGGTCAAAAACAGGGAGTGGGAATGGATCACAAGCTGTGTCTAAAGTGTGGTGAAACAAATCACTCTACCTTCGACTGCCGGCATAAAGAACAACTTAAATGTCATTCGTGCAGATTCTTTGGCCACAAGCAGTCCAAGTGCCAATTACATAATTAGGTTTATGGCCAAGAAGCCATTGCCTTTAATACATTCAAAAACTATTCAGTCCTGCTTAATATGTGTGAAAATTGCAATTTCATCATGAATAACTGTGTATGTCTAACGACTGATGTCAGAAACCCTTCAATTTTCATCGCAGAAGCTGTGCATATGACAGATCTATATTATAGTTAATGTAAGCAGTAATGTCAGTATGAAAAGTATATAAAAATAGTACTTTGCTAAATGGTGAAGATTTACTTGACTCATGTGTCTGAATCGTATTTATCTCCCTTGCTGACCCAAAATACTTGTAATGTGTTGCACCTGGTAAAGATATGCATATTGGTCACCTCAACATTAGAGGAACAAGAACAGCAGATGAACTTGATCAAACCAAGCCTGTGTTACTATCTAAAGAAAATAATATCTCATTGTTTGGTCTGAGTGAAAGCAAACATAGGACTAATCAGCCAGACAATGTTTTTCAAATTGAACACTTTCAGTCTTTTTAAAAGACAAAATTGATGGATCAGGAGGTTTTGTAGTCTATGTTTTTGTAAAGGCAGGGAGGTTTTGGAAACTATTGATTTTGAAAGCATGCGGTTAGAAATCTTACATAATAGCAGATCTTTTCTTGTCAGTTACCTCTACAAGATTCCAAATACTTTTGCAAAATGGAATGAAATATTTGAAGATCAGATTGAATAAGTACTAAATGAAGAAAATAATTATTCCCCCTTGGTTACATTAACGGACTTAACAAACCCTCAAATTAAAAATTACTGCCTCAGTTACATGACCTCATTTGGACTGGTTCAGCATGTGACGGAACCTACTAGGGTTGTTGCTGGGAAAAGTCAAACACCAATTGACCATATTTATTCAGATTCCTTGAATAATATGCTTTGTATTGATGTCCCCTCTATTTGCCTGATTGACCATTACCCAGCATTTCCAACTTGCAAGACCAATGCTTTCACCCCCAAATGATCTCACTTTACAATTTCATTCAGATCTTTTAACAATTTTAATGAGAAGTTCCAAGAGGAATTAAAGTATATTCCATGCGATATTATTAAAATGTATGATGATGTCAATGATGCTTTAGATTCATGGTACTCACTCTTTAATGATGTCATCAATTATAGGCACACTCCTTTGAAAAAGCACCAGGTTAAACATTTTATTCAACTAAACTGAATTACATCAGAGATCATACAAGTAATAAAAATACATGATCAGTATAAAGCACTAGGAAATACTGACCAATACAAAAAGTGAGAAATGAAGTTGTAAGGCACTTAAAGTTATCAAAAACGTTATTACCAAGAACTGTTTGATGAATCAAAATATACACCAGGAAACACTTGGAAAATGTTTAAAGAAATTGCAACTGGTAATGGTTATTCTCATTCATATTCTAATAATTCTTGCCCAATAAGAAAAGATGGTGTATGCATAAAGAACAAGGAAGATATTACCGATGAGTTCAATAACATTTTTGTTACTGTTGTTACTGTTACTGTTGCCGTTAATATTAAAAATTGCTCCTTATAGTCATGATGAACTTTCACACCTTTGTAATGAAAAAATTTCTGACAGTACTTTCTATGAAATACCCTTAATAATGGATGATAAAGTTCCAAAATATCTTCAAAATTTAAAAGTAACAAAGTCCACTGGTGCCAACTTAATTGGACCAAGATTATTACAAACAGCAGCACCTTTCGTTTCTGAAAACATAACATGATATATGTAATCTTAGTATGTATTAAAACAAATACATTTCCTGACAGATGGAAGGGGGATAAAGTGAAACATCATAAATCTGGTCCTTGTGATGAAATAAATAATTTTAGACCCATCTCAATCCTTCCTGTCTTAACAAAAATTCTCAGAAAACATTCTCATGACTCCCTAATAATTTTTCTTGATAAAAACAATCTGTTGAATGATAGACAATCAGGCTTTTGCCCAAATCATTCATTCATAACTACCCATGCTAGTATGGTTGAAAAATGATGTAAAGCTTTAGATAAGGGAGATCTAGTGGGAATTGTGCTGGTTGATTTTAGGACACCTTTGATCTAGATGATCATGGTTTTCTACTTGAAAAATTAAAACTCTACAAGCTCAACAGCAGCTCTTTAAATTGGTTTAAGTTGTATTTGAAAGGAAGAAAACAAAATGTTGACATAAAGAACATAATGTCAGACCAAAAAAGTATTACTTGTGGAGTACCTCAAGGATCTGTTTTAGGGCCACTTCTATTTATTATGTTTATAAATGATCTGTATTTGCATACAGTAAATATTGAAACTGACTTCTGTGTTGATGACACCACCTTGTATGACATTAGCTTGTCTAAAACTATTGTTGAAAGAAACTTACATAATGCTGTTGTAAAACTCTATGAATGGAACTGTCTACTTAAAGATATTATAGAAGCATCATTATTGCCTTCCTTTCATCAAAGATGTTTGAGATGTGTGCAGACTAGATAATGTCTATAACCAGTTATGGCCAACTTTATACTATATTTGCATATGTATATACATGTATTATATAAAATGTCTAAGGTTGTTCATGTGTGTGTGTGTTTGTGTGTGTGTGAAAAAGTTTTATATCATGCATGTTTGTGTACACAATGCTTTGTGTGCTGAATCCATATTTAGTTGCTCTTGTGTATACCAATCCATTATACCTTTTTAGTATAGTGTTTGTTTCTCTGCTGTATTTCATATGTTTGCCTGTATATATGGATAAATGAGGGCCACAAAGGAGATTAGATTTTGTACTAATTGTGTAACCCTCATAAAATAAAGACTTTATTATTATTATTTTTATTATTGTTATTATTATTCCTAAAAATATTATGAGCAGAATTTGCTTTATTCACTTATTTCCTTATCTCAACCCTCCAGATCACATTTTAGCCATACATCCATTGCATTTTTTTTTTTTTTGCTTCATGTGCTTGTGAGGTGTCTCATTTATATAGGTGATCCAACAAAGTGATATAATCCCTATAAATGTTTAATGAACAACTGTTATATATGCATATAACAATCATATATTCATAGTATAGGCTAAAATGCAGAAAAAAGTCGGCTTGATTGTCATCTATCCATTTTAGTTTTGTGTTTCAGCTTTAAACAAATCACACTTCAACACTATTCATATTTTCAGGTGGTAATGTTTTTTGTTTTATAGCAGCAGTCCAAACTAGTTCATTGTTTTAAGTCCAGAAAATTACTTGGTTGAAGACAAAGTTTTGTCAGTTGTTGATTCTGCATTGGCTGTATGACATTAATTCAAAACAATTAAATTATATTAAAGGACTGATACTATACTCTCATACTTGAAGCTTTGGATGAGGTTGATGGCACAGAAAGTATGTGCCTATACTGAAATTCATGTAAACTCTAGTGAAAGGCAAAATAATGTTCTCTGTTCTTTTCAGTTGTGTACACATTGCCAGTATTAAAACTATTACTACTTAGTGTTCAGAATTTAGTTTTAAACACATAGTATACATTCTTTTTTCCAGCACACTCCTTTTCTCCCTCTCACTCTTTTTTCTTTTTCTCTTTGACAGAGTCTTTGTGATCCAACCTCTCATCCCATACAGCTGTCATAAGTACATATGTACACATAAATAATCCACATGACAGTTCATCAACTTTAAAACATATTCAAATATTTGGTGATGGTTGACAACAATTTGCAATGAAATGAACATATTCAAGTCCTATATCATAAAGTCAGTTCATGTCTGTGGCTCTTTAGTAAGATAAGGCCATATCTATTAACTAAACATAGGCTATTATTTTTCAAATCCTATATACAACCATACCTTAACTACTGTAATGTTATCTAGGGAAACACTTCTGACAAGAATATTTACAAATTATTCTGCTTGCAGAAAAGAGCTTGCAGACTCATCCTAGGTAATAAAGAAAATATCCCAAATGCAATGAATGATAGTAAAGTTTTTAACAGTAAGTGAATGAATATTTTTGAGAAAGGCTAGTTTCAAACAATATGGCCCCATTATATTGTCAATGTTTTTTATCCTGTTAGAAAACAAGGCAACACTCCCAGTGTAAGATCAATTTCAGCTAACCACCTTTCCATCCAAAACCCAGATAAAGAACTCTTTAAGAAAAGTTTTCAATAATCAGGGTCACTAATTTGGAACAGAATCCCAAAGGAAATTATAGAAAATACAAATAAATGCATTTAATTATAGGGAATTGAAACGATTCATTGATATATAAATGCATTAGTACTTTTGCTGTACTGATAGACACATTGATACAAGTGGTGGAAAATCGATACAAAATGATACTTACCTTAGGCAGGTTATTTTAATTTTCAGCAGTCATCAATGATATTTGGTCATTAAATGTTGGGGTGCAAGATCAGAGCCAACTGCCTATCAAAAAGTTGCAATTTGTTTACTCTCTGCATTGTTGGCATAGGGTAACTGGTTGCTAGCCAGCCTAGCAAAACTGGAGAACCCTTACCTTGGGCCATACCTGCTTGAAATTGGTAAAAAAAGATTTATTTTCTCAGAAATTGTGAGTATAATATTTGGTATGTCTTTAATCTTTTGACAGATGAGACAAAACTACAGCCATGATGAAATTTGACTGGAACTTGCCATTTGCATTGCTAGTCACATGACATAAATGGTTGTTAAACTAAATTTGATCAACACGTTATGCCCTGGAACAAGCATTATGTCATAGTTTAAACTTGCATCAGGGAAGTTTTACAAATGCATGTCTAAAATATGGGATATATAACCAAGAAAACACAAAATGGCTGATTCCCAGAGTGGTTCATCTTTAGACGACAATTTAATTCGGCAGTTATTGGCTGATTATAGTTATCATGACAATAATTTTTAAAGTTATGAAGTATTTCAGGTTATTGGAGCTAGGAAAAGAGTTAATGGAGATACCAGTCAGTGATTTTGAGGCCAAAAATGGTGTACATGCTGGACGTACAAAAATAGATGGCATACCAGTCAATCACTCTTTCAGCTAATGTAGAAAAGGTAGAATACCAAGCCCAATTAAAATACAGACAGTTTAAAAGTAGACAGAAATTATACATATTTGAAATAGAAATAAGAAGAAAACATATGAAAATTAAATATATTTGTTGATTTATCAAAACAATTTATGTCCACCTGGTTTATAACAGTTCCAGCTATTTATTAATAGTATTCCATTAACAACCATGAAGTCATCTTTTTCTAAAACAACTATACAATCAGTAAAAAGTGCCAGTCAGCAAGTAGGGAAGAAAAACATTTCTTAGGTGTCCCAAAACATACAGTACATGAAAAAAAATTACAAAGATTTTGTGAGCATAAAAGAAATTAAGTTTGAAACTATGGTTTCCCAACTTGTATAGTTTCCCAGAAGTTAGTCGTTATGGCATATATATGTACATACTGTATAGGACTATATGACAGATCAGCACAATCCTGGCTATATTGTGCCAATAGGAAGATAAACTCTTCCAAATAAACATAAACATGTGGTCCTTGAAGACAATCAAAGAGTTTAGTTCTTTAGTTGATGCTCAAAAAAAAAGTGTTGAAAAAATATAAAGGTTAAAAATTGCTTTTCAGGAAGATAAAACCTTCCAAATAAAAGTGAATATTTTTGGTACTAGATAAAAAGTAAAAGTTCTGTAAAATGTATAATTAAAATGGTCAAAGGTCTGAAGAGTTTAAAGCTTAATACATGATGATCTGTCATCTAATGTACATGTCCGTATGGCATACATTTGTGCACACAAGTTTGTTGTTGCTGCTCCTCCTAAACTACTTGGAGGAAAGTCTGGCAACTTGACAGTTTCATCCTGAAGTTTTATTGGTCCTAAATGAAAGTGGTAGCCATTAAACATCCAATATAGCCACCATAGCAGCCATCTTGGAAATCTTGTTAGGTCTCACTGGACAGTTTATCTGGTGAATTTTCATCCGACAATGACCTATTGCAGAAAAATGAGAATAATTTTACACTGAAGATACAAATAAAAACAAACTAATGATTTTTGTGGAAAGCATGCATGTGAGATTTTAACTGTGGCAATCAGGTTAATTTCTTACACAACTGGTGGCTTTTATACTGAACTAACACTGCCACCAACCCCTCTTTGTTACATTCATTTTTGACAGCAAAGAGCTATTTTGACTATTTTCCTGTGACAAGGCGGCTGAAAGAATCAGCATGTGCCTTATGCATGAATAAAGTTCACTAGTACTATAACAAATGAGCATACTATTCATCACACCTCAACCATCTCGATTTTTAGATATTTACCTCTGTAGCAGACATACATAAATACGTAAGCCAAGTTGGCTGTTCATTTGCAGCCCAAGTTACGCATTTGATCTCCAGTGCTAGTCTAATTGTGACAGACAGTCACCGAACAAGCCAACCTATTTTCAAGTTTAACTCAAAGTAAATCTAAACCACATTACAGATTTAGCTTCTGTGTGAATTTATAAAGGCTAGGCTTATGATAATTAGGTTCATGCCTTCTACCTTAAAAATTAGGGAGGTGTCAAAATACGAAACTATCCAGTGAGACCTTATTGCTACTCCCCCTGAATTGATGGTCATATCAACATCAGGTTGTCACTAAAAGACTTCATAGTGACATATTGATGGTTACAAAATAAAATAAACATGGCACTGAGTGACACACAAGATGACTGCTCCTCCAGAACAGATTATCACATTGACATGGTCTTTTCTTACAAGACTTCATATCATAATGTAAATAGTCCTAGATGAAAATGGTGCCCATCTGACCTTCAACATGGCTACCGTGGTGCCCATCTTGAAATTTTGTTATGGCTACTGCTCTGGAAGAGATGGTGTTTTGATATGTGGGTTTTTCTAAAAGACCTCACATAATATATTGGTGGTCCAAAATGAAAATGACGCAAATCTGACCTCCAGTATGGCTGCCTTGGTGGTTGTCTTGAAAATCTGCTGACTTCTTCTCCTGATATTACTATTGGGTTTTCTTTAAAAATACTTTTTTATGTAGATGGTCCTAAATGAAATATGCTTGCCTTCTTGGAAATTTTATTATGCTGCTCCATTTGAACAGATGGTTGTTTCAACATTAGGGTTTTTCCTAAAAGATTTTTTAAAATAAATCTAGTTGGTACTAAACGAAAATGGTGCCATCCTGACCTCCCACAATTTCGTTATGGTGATCATGTTGAAAATCTTATTGTTACTCCATTTGTATAAATGCTTATATCAGCATGAGATTTTTACTAAGATTTCTTATGAGATGTATTTAGTCCTAAATGAAAACAACACCAATCTGACCTCCAACATGACTGTTAAGGTGGCCATCTTTAAAATCTTGTTGCCACTAATCATCCGGAACAAATGATTATTACCATGGGATTTTTACTAAAAGACTACTTGTGATATTTAGTTTTTCTTTAATGAAAATCATGTCAATATGGATTTTTTCACTAAAACACTTCTTAGTGTATATAGTTGGGTCTTGTTTGACAATGGATCTTATCTCATTTTACAAAATGTGTTGAAGGCCATTTTGAAGTTATTGTTTTCTCTGGTTTTCAGTTTATTTTTGTATTGACATGAATGTTACACTCTAATATTTCTTATATAGTTTATCTAAAATGAAAATGATAATGATTTGACCTTACTTAGATCTTGTTGTCTCTTCTCCTTCTGAACAAATAGTCATATCGACATGGAGTTTTTACCACAAATTTTTGAAATAAGTAGTTGGGTCCTTAACAGAAGTGACACCAATATTACCTCCTAATTTGGATGCCACTTAAGCCTTCATGAACATCTTTTTATTGCTACTCCTGAATGGCTGGTCATATTGAAGGGCTTTTCACTAAAACAGTTCTTGCAATATGTAGTTGGTGCTATATTAAAATTATCCTGATCATTAGTCAGTTCCACCAACACTTGTGATATGTGGTATGCAGATATATCTCTTGGATGGTAACTCAGTTAAACCAGAACTTGGATGGTAACTCAGTTAAACCAGAACTTGGTCACTGTGACCTGGTTGTCACTTTTGTATTATCTGCTATCAGTTCATTAAACCTTCAATATCTTTCACCTAGTGTTTCACCTATTCTCACACTTAAACACAATAGTACCATAGTATATAGCTGGTCCTGAATGAAAATGATGTTTATTTCAGCTCCAGAGGGGCAGTTGTTGTGGTTATGTAAAACATATTGTCACTACTTCACTTGAAGGGATGGTGGCATTGACAGGGGTTTTTCACTAAAGTTCTTCTTTCAGTATGTAATTGGTCCTCCTCAGAGCTCCAACATCCAGCATGTCCAGTCTACTTCGAACAAGCTTGAAAACCAGACCTATTTCACCACATCATCATGTCATAGTTCACTACTTGCATTTCTGTACCTCACTGAACTTATGAACACAGTAACTTGTACATACACAAATGAATTTTGACCAGAGTTTATAGTGGTTGCTTTTCACTAAAGAAGTTGATTATCAAACTCTGACATTCATTTTAAAATGAAATGTCTTGACTCTGGTTTTTATCAGTAATGGCTTGTGAGCATGATAACACCAACACCAAAATCTAGTTTGTAGATATATCTGCAGAATACCTTGAATGTTACCTGTTAAATAAACTCGACATTTAAAAGAAAAAGAAAATTATGGATTTAACCAAATTTTAAATATGAGTATATGTTGATAGTATTTGAGATATTTGAGTTCAATGATTTTCTATCCATATTATGTTAGTGATTTAAGGCCCTAAATGAGACTTTTGCATTTATTTCATGAACATGTTAACTTATAACATATAAGAAAGTAATTTTTTGGTACTAAATTTGGTATGCTTGGGTTTCTCAGGAACACCTGAGATGGTTTCAGTGTGGGGAAAAAACACAGACTTGTCATTAATACCTTCAAATTAGTTTCAGATAGTAAAGCATTCATCTCTGCAGTGGACTCTTGTTGTATAGATTTAGTCATGGACCTTCTCATAGGACTTCAGAGGTCGAATCCAGAAGCTACAGTCCTGTCCTATATGGATTTCACATTGGCTATTTATGTCTACCCAACAGTTTAGTAGGAGATAAATTATTGGGCTGATAACATAATTATCACTATCTAAAAGAACGGGTAATATTATACAGAATTATACAGAATCTGATATAAGCATTTGAAAAAAAATTAAAATATAGTACACATATGTTGTTGTTGTAGGGTTTAACGTCATTTTCAGCACAAGATAGGCTATACATGGCGGCCAGTATAAATGGTGGAGGAAGAACCTGGGAAGGCACCAGAAAGAACCACCAACCCACGAGAAGCTACTGGCATGCTATCTTACATACCCACATTGGCTGAACCTGAGAGTTGAACCCATGCAGACAGGTGAGATGGCAGTGATCCATAATGGTGAGCACTTCAGACCACTTGGCCACTTGGGGCCCCCTAGTACACATATGTCATTATGCTGTATTTTTTCATATTAGTTAAGCAAATTGGAAAATCATACAATATTTCAATATTTAGTTGTCTTCTGTTCCCAATTTGCCCAAAAATTATTTGAGAAAAACCAAAGACAAAAATTTAAATAAACATGTTCATATTACACTGATAATTCAAGAATATGTTACATATTAATATAACTACATGTATATTTTTAGGTTATGCAAAATTACAATAAGACTGCAGATAAAGATTGACCTCTTGCAGTACCATCTTCCAGTACTGGTCCATCACCATGGCTGATACTGGAAGATGGCACAGTATAATTGACAGATTTTTGCATAATCTTTTATTTGGAAGATCACAAAGAACATTATGCAAATCATGTAGATTATGAAAATGCCCTTAACGTGTTTCAATTTTTCATTTACAAAATGGCATATCCATTTTTTTAAAGTCATGGCCATGGTGTAGGCATGAGTGTATTATGCAAACTCATGCCAAATTTTACTTTCACCATGTAATCTTCACTTTTCTTCTCATTTCCAGATTTTCTTCATTGAGTTCTACCTATTTTTACCATTGCCTGCAGATAGTGTGACACTAGCATGTAAAGATGACAAATTCCTAAATGGACGCAAATTGATAAAAGTTCTGAACCATTACAACATCTGGACTCTGAGTGCTTCGATTCCAGAAGAAAAACTTACTCCTGGTCTTTCATATATATATAAAACAGAGAGTTCCTTTCAGTGCTTGCATCCGGTTGCATCCAAAATAATACCTGATTTTGTGACAACTGTTTTGCCACCGCTGAAGACTAAAAGTTCTTTGAAGAAAGCCTATATTCAAAGTGATGAAGATAGGAGAATAATCTGTCGTGACGAGATGGAAGATGGATGCACAGTACAAGGATTTTTGGAGCACTGTAGTCATATTTTAGCTACATCTAACATGTGGACATTAAATGGATGTACTTCTCAGCTGGAAAAGATGAAAACAAGTTTTAGTCTCGCAGAGGCCTGTTTCATCATGGAAAGCCTTGGAAAAAAAATTAGGCAAGGTCCAAGTAAAAATGCTGTGCTATTTGCTCTAATTATTATAAAGATGATTAAGTATTTAGAAATAATACATAAAGAAAAATGCATTTCCAAAGACAAGGCACAAAAATTGCTGCAGAGTTGCAAAGGAGAATGGATCTCCCAGTTGAAAGTTTCAAGCATAAAAAGATTAACTAAATTTTTCAGGATTTTATGTCAGATAATCTATTGTGACAATTCCAGTCTCCTTCATCTCATGCACGAGACATACCCATCTCTGCTAGAACAGGTGTTTATTTCAGAAATACAGACAGATCTGCATAATAGAATTTCGCTAAGTCCACCAGATATGGATATCATTGTTCTTAAAGATATTTTATCTCAGATATTCTACAGAGTTGATGTTGCTTTCCATAATGATCAGATAGTTTTGCTAGAGCAACTCTTCAGACATCTTCCTACTTTAGTTGCCTTGAAAGGCGTTGGAGACATGGACAAAATACTAAAGCCCCAAAATAATCACCACAAAGTTATTTATGACAAAGTGCAAAAAGTATTGCAAGAAAATGTTATTGCTGGGGTAGAAAATGCTGGAAAGAAAAAATGTCTGACTGAATTAAGTGCTATATGGTCTTCTCTCCGTGAACAAGAAGATTGTGCATTTGAAACAAGAAAATGCCTTCAGAAGGAAATAATACAAATTACAACCACAGCATCTGAAAATTTTGAACCAGCTGATGGCAAAATTCTTTGTGAGCTATGTACAGATCAATGTCTGTTTCAGGAAAAAGATGACCAGTGTTACTTGTTAGGGATTTTAGCAAGTTCTAAAGTAGAATTATTACATGATCTTTTCATCACCCTTTCATTAAAAGAGAAGTTTAATATTAGTCTCAGAGGATCACTCGAACTTGTGCCTAAATGGTTTCAAACAGCTTTAGACTGTCATCTAAGGCAGAAGCACACAAAAAAGGCAGAGGGACTTTGCTTTTGTTATGAGCATTTAAATGATGCTTTAGCCTTGCTGAAGTTGCCTGATGATAGTGACTGCCAAAAGCAATTGAATAATATAATGTTAGATTGGTTGTCAAAACTAGATATCAAGGATATCTTGAAAAAGCATGGGGACATGGAGAAACTTGCAGAAAAGAAAGTTCATGTTATGGAGTTGTACCAACAGCATATTTTATCACTGTTGCCTGACAAGTGCAAGACTAATCAACCTGAGGAAATTCTTCTCTCAATCTGTGGAGCCTCTGATGCTTTGATAGTGAACTCAAGGTAAGCAGCGTCCAAACTTCACTGCACACATCATGGTCTAGAAATATTGCATAGCATACATTACAATATTCCAAGTGTGAAATGAATTTCAGATGTGCTGAAAATGGGATTGATAATACAGTATTCAGGAGGTCCACCTCCAACATGTATTGTTTTTAGTTCAGCAGTGCATAAGCTAGGCCAAGTGAGAATATGGTCTGATCCTCTGATTCATTCAACATTCTTCCACTTTTGTGTTTTTTGGCTTCTCAGAAAACACTTGATCTATCATACCAGTTGTTACTCCTCTTAAATGGAAGGTCATTTTGACATAGGATTTTCATCAGAAGAGCTCTAATGGTGTCTGGTTGGTCTTAAACGAAAATGATGCAAACAGACCCTTAATATGGCCACCATGGTGGCCATCTTGAAAATATTGTTATTTCACTCCTCCCAAACTGATGACAATATCAATATGAGGTTCTCACTAGTACATTTCTTATGATACATAATTGGTTCTAAATTAAAATGAGACCATAATTGTAGATCCAATATAGTTTCCATGATGGCTGTCCTGAATATCTTTTTGTCACTACTGCTCCTATATGGATGGTCATATTGACATGTGGTTTTGAGCAAAAGTCCAGCTTGACATTCATCACAGTTAATTTGAAAATCTGGTTATCATTCAGGAACTTAAAAAATGATTTCAACAGTCAGCAGTTAAAAGGGAAGTCTGTCTATGCTTAGGAAAATAATTTCATCATCATCATCATCATCATCATCATCAATCCCTTAACCTAAGAGGTTGTTGGGGCACCACAGTTGACTTTGCAACCAATTCTCTCCATCTTTCCCTGTTCTCTATTGCCCTTTGGGAATCTCTAAATCCCATGCCTGTCCACTCCTTAATGTTGTCTTCCCTCCTGTTTTTCTGTCTGCCTCTTCTTCTGCACCCTCGAACTGTGCCTTGCAAGATTGTTTTTGCCAGTCCAGATGATCTTGAGACGTGACCGTACCACTTCAGTTTGTGCTTTTTTACAGTGGTTAAGAGGTCTTCATAGGATCTGATGGCTTGTTGGATCCTGTTGTGGACTTCTTCGTTGGTTACATGGTCAATGTATGAGATGCCCAAGATCTTGCGGTAGCATCTCATTTCAAAGGTTTGAATCCTTCTTTGTAGATCTGAAGTGAGCGTCCATGTTTCACAAGCATACAGAAAGACAGATATGACAATCGAGTGCATCAGCCATAGTTTGGAACCAAATGCAGTGTTGGTATCTTTCCATATTGGTCTCAACCTTGTTATTGTTGCTGTTGTCTGGGCAATCCTGCAAAGTAGTTCTGGTTTGGAGCCCTTGTCTGTGATAATTGATCCCAAGTACTTAAAGCTTGTGACTCTTTCCAGCTTCTGTCCACTGATCTTTATTTCTGCACTGATGCCATTGGTGTTGTTTGTCATCAGTTTGTTTTTTTCAGCATTAATCTCCATACCGTATGCTGTGGAAGTTGTGTCGAGGCATTCAACCAAGTCAGCCAGTTCTTTTTCGTCTCTTGCTAAACCATCAATATCATCTGCGAAGCGAAGTTTTGTGGTAGTTCTTCCTCCAATGCTGACAGTGCCCTTGTGGTCATGCAAGGCATCCTCCATGATCCTTTCCAGGAAACTGTTGAAGAGTGTAGGTGACAGTATACATTCCTGTCTGACTCCAACTGTTGTTCGAAACCAATCTCCTCAGCTGCCATTGATGAGGACAGCACTGGTGACTTTGTTATAGAGGTGCTCAACAACCTGCACCAGGTCTGAGCTGATGTTGTACTTCCTCATAGTTGCCCATAAGGCTGCATGCCATACCCTATCAAAGGCCTTTTTGAAATCTATAAAGACGTGGTATAGATTCTACTGGTGCTGAAGGTATTTCTCACAGAGGAGTCAGAGATTGAAGATTTGTTCTGTGGTGCTCCTTCCTGCTCAGAAGCCTGCCTGCTCTTCAGCAATAATTTTCTTTGCTTGAGGCTTTAGTCTGTTGAAAACTATCTTCAGCATGACTTTGCTTGGGTGACTGATCAAACTGATGGTTCTGTAGTTTTGGCATAGCTGTAGGTTTCCTTTCTTGGGGAGCACAATGACCAAGGATCATGAGTCCAAGTGGTGGGCCATTTTCCTGTCTGCCATATCTTGTTGCAGATTGTTGTTAGGACTGTGACTATCTCTTCTCCTCCTGCTTGAATGAGCTCTGCTGGTATGTTGTCAATGCCAGCTGACTTTCCTTTCTTTAGTGACCTAACTGCAATTTCTACTTCTTCACAAAGAATGGGGTTGCCATCAATTTCTTCTGCCTGAGGGCAATTTAGTACTGCTGGATCTCCTTGGGTCTTATAATTGTACAATTCTGAGCAGTATTCTGTCCATTGCTTGAGGATCTCTTGATCTTCTGTGAGGCATTTTCCTGATTTGTCTTGGATTGTGGTAGTTTTCCTTTGTTTATGGGTTGTGAGATCTTTCACCAGCTGATATGTCATTTTGCTGTCATTTCTACTCAGACTGTCTTCGATTTTGCAGCATTGTCTTTCTATCCAGGATTCCTTTGCCTTTTTCATGCTTTTCCTGATCATATTGTTTATCTGTCTGTATTTTCTAGATCCTTCACTATCTCTTTTTCCCTTTTTCAGTTCTCTTCTTTTATTGCATAGTTCAAGGACATCTGTCATGACCCAAGGTTTCTTTGTTTGACGATATTTGCCAATGATCTCACTAACTGTGCTAGTCACAGCTGTGTTGAATGTGGTTGTTAAGGACTCTAGGTTGGTGTCTTGGCTGTCCAGGGTTATCAAAGGTGCAAATTTACCACTTATCATTGCTTGGAAGGCTTCTGCAACTTTTGAATCTTTAAATATTTCAAGGTCAAATCTGATTCTTCATTGGTTTGGCTTTTTGATCATTTTCAGGTGGAGGCAAAACATTGTCATTAATAAATCATGGTCACTTCCAATATATGCTCCTGGAAAACTTTGTATTCTGGTGATATTCAGCCCTGTGCAGAATCTTTTTTTCACCAAGATGTAGTCAGTCTGGTTGTGATGTTGTCCATCTGGACTGTGCCAGGTCCATCTTCTAGATGCTTTGTGAGGGCAGAATGTGTTGGCTAGCACAAGATTGTTGTAGGCAGCAAACTCCAAGAGCATGAGTCCTCTTTCGTTTGTTTCAGCATTGCAGAAGGGTCCACAGGTGCTTTGCCAGTTTGTCTGTAAATCAGCTCCCACCTTTGCATTCCAGTCTCCTTGTATAAACAGGATGTCCTTCTTGGGTGAGTTGTCAATGACATCTTGCAGTTGGTTATAAAAATTCTCCAGTTCGTTGTCATCATAGTCAGATGTGGGTGCATAGGCCTGTATGATTGTGATGTTGAAGGGAGTCGCCCTCAGGCAGATGGTAATGAGCCTGCATGAGACTGGGCAGCAACCCATAATGCTGTTCACAGTGCCCTTGTGGACAAGAAATCCAACTCCATGACTGTGTTTGCCCCCTCTTCCACTGAAGTAGAGCTTATGCCCTTCATCTGTTGTTATTTCGCCAAAGTTTTTCCAGTGCACTTCACAGAGACCAATAATGTTTCAGTTTACCTCACCAACTCATGTGTAAGTTGTTTCAACTTTAAACTTTCAAATAATGTAGCCCTGAACAAGTTGATGATCCCAGTGACTGAACTGCAGGCTGAAATGCTCCTGGCCAAATTAGCATCTGGATGCAATAAACTTATCCCAGGCTATCAGTCTCATCATGTAAATAAACATTATCCAAAGCCTTTATTAGAGAATTTAGATGCTGTAATAATGACTTGTAGCCCTCTATTATTCTCCCCTGCTTTATGTCCTATCCTAAAAATTAAATTAGGCCTGTTCATCCATCATTCCATCTTTAAGTCTCTCCTATGTTAATTACAACAAAAACTGCCATTATAATTATTAGATTTAACTAAATGTGGTATGCAGCTAGATATTAAGCTCAGACTTTGGTGGATTGTTACCATTCTACATTATCATTAAGTTATAGCCAGCACTTGTTGGACCCATCCACTTTTGTTTCTGCACAAGATCTCCCTTATTTATCATTAGATTTCAACCTGATTTGATACGCAGATTGATATGGTTGAACTCTATTTTTAATAGCAGCAATTACTTATCCTGCCACTATTGTATAGGTAACCTATTTTCATGCCGAAAATCACCATTTTTAGATGTGAATACATCCTCCCACAGTGTGAAGCAAAATCAGTATGACCTTTTGCACACCACTCCGTAAGTTGCTTGGCCATGCACAGAAGGTACCTATCATTCTTTATCATGGATACCATATTGTGTAGACTTCTGCCAAAACTATCACTAGAGAAATTGTGCCTGTAGCAACTTAACGTAAATAAGTGGTCATCTTCTGCAGTTTTTAATTATTCTCGGTGTTACATTGCATGTCTATTCTGTTTTATAAGAACCAAATTATCACAGCCTTTTCCCCTTTAATACTTAGTTCTTTAAAGGGCTTCTGAGGCTATCCTTTACATCGACACACATTCCTTACATATAAAAAAAAACACTGCAGGTACATGTAAGTCCTTGTGTTCTACAACCAGGTGAGTTTCAAACATCATACAATGTTCTTAGTGCATACACACATGGTACGACACTGCAAACAATCAGGTGAGTTTCACATTAACGACATATAGTGTTCATAGTGCATATACAGGGGTGTATGCGGTATGACACTGCATGCAACCAGGTGAGTTTAAAGCAAGATCAAACAGTGGTCTTAGTGCATACACAGGGTTGTACATGGTATAGTACTGCATACAATCAGGTGAGTTAAACAGCAACAACATACAATGTTCATAAAGCTTTTGATCTTGTAGTCCATGAAATTTTGCATGAAAAACTAAAAATCTATCAAGATAGTGAAAACTCTCTAAACTGGTTTACTTCTTACTTAACCGATAGAGTGCAAAAAGTATCTTTAAATGGTCAACTTTCTCAAAGTAAAAATATTAATTGTAGAGTACCACAGGGCTCTATCCTCGGGCCTCTGTTATTCATTCTATTTATCAACAACTTACCACTTAAGATAGGAACATCAGTTTCTTCCATTGATCTCTATGCAGATGATACTACACTGTCAGAGATAGGTAAAACCAAAACAGTACTTGAAAATAACTTACAAGATGCTCTAAACAGACTTAAGGTATGGTGCAAGGAAAATACAGAAAAAACAAAAGCCCTACTAGTTACAACGCAACAAAAATGAGCAAGGCTAGATAACGACAAACTCCAGGTTCAGTTTGACAATGTGAGCCTTAATATGACCTCTCAGGATAAAATTCTTGGTGTATTTGTAAATAACAATCTTACTTGGTCTTCTCACATTAAACATGTTAAGAAAGGTTTAATTCTTATCTTTGGCTACTGAGAAAAATCAAAACATACATTCCTCTTCAGTATAGGGTCATCTTTTATAAAAGTTTTATTCAACCATATTTGGACTATTGTAATGTAATTTGGGGTAATACGTCTAATTCAAACATAACACTTTTAAGACTCCAACAAAGGGCTTGCCATTTAATTCTAGATCAATGTATAGACAGTTCCAGGGTGCAGTGAATAATATAAAGATTTTAACAATACATGAAAGAATATTTCTTAGAAAGGCCAAACTGATGTATAAAGCATCCAGAAAAGCCATTTCTGTCTGTTTAAGCAATATTTTTCACCAAAGAGATGCTAACAGTACTCCAAATTTAAGGCCCATAAGAAGTAATACCAAGGCCAAAGAAGGAATTGCTTAAAAAAGTTTTCAATATATTGGTCCACTGGTATGGAACGTTTCCCAGTGACATAAGGCAGGCTCCTAGCATTTCTTCTTTTTATAATCAATGTCTCAAATAGATGAAATCTTGAGACAATTGAACAATTCTTAGACTAGTAAATTAAATACCGCCTGCTTTTCTGTAATTTTGCATCATTTTCACAGTCAAATTTTTCAATGCAGTATGATATTTATATTTTATACATGTTTTTGTGTTTACAGATGCCTGTACATATGATCCAGGCTTGATACTTTAATTTTTAAAATCTCTTAATTATTTAGTGTCGAGCCAGATTCTTCACATGTTGAATATTCCGTATATATTGTACATAACAGATAGAAGGCCTCAAGGTAGATTAGTTCTGTAACTAATTGAGTTACCTTCTCTAAATGAAGTCTTTATTATTTATATTTATTATTATTATTATTATTATTATTATTATTATTATTATTATTATAGTGCATACACAGGGGTGTATGCTTTTTGACACTCATACAACCAGTTGAGTTTCAAGGCAACAACAAGTGATTTCAGAGGACATTCATTATTTCTTTATTACAGGATAATGTCAGAACAGTTTGTGGAGCAGTGTAGCCACAAAAAGGCCTCTGGGATACTCACACAAACTGCACAAGTGCTCAAAGTGCACATGGAAAAATTGTTGCACGTTTTGTGAATTATGGCTTCAGGTCCTGGAATCTAGTCAATTTTCCAAACATTCATATCAAGGCCCGAGGAGCGTTCCCTCACCTTCTGCTTCAGAATTTTCCAGAATCTGTTCCAGGTCTCACATATTGGGACAAACATCTTTGGTGGCCCCACCAGACGTTCAAGAAGTCAACAGACTTCCCCTTGTAGCAGATGATGAGCATTTCTCACATCTCTAACAGCATACACACCTCAGGTAGCAGGAAGCTCCCTCCCATTTGGGAGTTAGAGCACTGCACCAGCAGGTTTCTTCCTTCTATTAGAGCACTGCAATAGCGAGTTGCACCCTCTCATTAGGGCGGTGAGGTAGAGCATGCAATAGTGGGATGCACCCTCCCGTAAGGGACATAGAGCACAGTGACAGTGGGTTGCACCCTCCCATTAAGGAGTTGGGCACTGCAATAGTGGGTTGCACCCTCCCTTAAAGGAGTTGGAACACTGCAACTGGGGGTTGCATCCTCTCTCTAGGGTGGTTGTGCAGCACATCAGCAGGTTGCTCCCTCCCATCAGGGAGGTTGAGCACTGCAATACATATTGTACTTCTGGAAATTCGTTACCCCTTCTGTTAGGGATGCAAAACACCACACCAATGATGCACACGGTGATAAATCAGTTGAAGAAAACGTCTTCATCAGTCACTCACCAGCCTCATGGTACAGAGACAAGGCAAAAACCGAGCTTCCTCCTTTCCCCCCTCTACCATCCCACCCTGTGCAGGATTTGCAATCCATACACAAGACTAGCAAGGGATGGGGACCGCATTGGTGTTCCACTGTTCCTTTATGGGATGTATGGCCTTCCACCTCAGGGACCTTGGTCCATTATGCCTCCATCGGCTAGTGGACTTTGCCCTCACAGTTGAAGTGATACTGCATCTCATGTCTCACTATCACCTCCTCACCAGGTGGTGTCCTCTTGGAAGGTTAAAGGAGTTACATCATCTAGTGATGTTCTTGTCTGCCCTCGCTAATTCATGATGAACCAATGATTGTGGCACAGAGTGCACCTATACCCCCTTCATTGAGGGACAAGTAATACCAAGCCACTCTCCAACTCGGAGTGTCTTTGACTATGATGATGATGAGTTCAAGACAGAAGCTGCAGCAATGATACCTTTCCTCAGGTCCACCTCTTCATCGCAGATGGATGAGGAAGAAATGGTCTGGTCCTTTGCTAAGGTACTAACAAGATTTGCCATTTATTACCCCTGGACTTGTGCCCCAAACCATCGAGCACACAGTCCAAAAAAGATCCTTACCATTTTGGAAATGATCTCCCATGTACCAACTCAACCAGATCTCTTGCTTCTTCCACATTCATCCATGATTGAGGAAATATCACAGATGTTTTTGCAAGACTAAAATATCGCTGGACAACATAGAGGGTGGTCTGTTCCTCTATTGGGTACATTCCTCAAAGTGGCCTGTCAAACCTCAACCTTGTTCTTTGGATGCTGATATAGCCAAAGTAGGTATTTCTGTGGGAGCCAGGGCCTTCCCATCAAAACAAATGATGTCATGGAGCAAAAACTGCAGTTACTTGTAACCATAGATTTGCAAGCTCACCTACTCTCAGCTACTTCCTTTAGTATGCTGAAAGAGGCCTCTTTGAATTCAGCTGCATTATAATGCATGCTGGATGCTGTGGCCAGACATCACAGCATGCAGTTTCTGTTGCCATGGCATTATCAGTGGACGTTCTGCACATCTGCCATAACACTTCTTTGGACACATCAAAGGTCTTTCTTAACCACAGTAAAGACCTTGTAAGGGCTGCTCCACTAGAATCCAAGACCCTTTTTGAGGGCCTCATTCCTGCAGTGGCTTCTCAAGACTTCCTGGATCATCAACCTTGATCTTTCAACTCCTGGTCCATCGCAATCAGCCAGGAAACTAGATCAGGCAAATCACTTTCAGGGGCCATATGCACAATTTTTCAAGCAGGTCCAACCCCAGGCCAATCCCCAAACTTCTTTTAGACCACCTCCTCACTCATCAGGCCTATGGCACCAAGGTCACTGCAGATCCAAGAGGGAGTTCTCAAACCCTCCTTCCTTTCCTAGTGCAAGAAAGTGGGGGACAGCTCTAGCAAATTAACCCCTTTCCTGCTGTGCATCACCTTCCAGCATGTCCCAATAGGTACTTGCCTGTGCCTCTTCTCAGGGGCTTGATTCAGCATCATGGACAATGGGTTGGGTCCTCTCCATCATAAACAAGGGTTATTGACTCCAGTTTCAGGAACAGTATCAAAGACCCCCATTTTCTTTCCCTAGTCCAATTTGATGAAATTTAGGGAAGAGGTGCACACCCTTTTGCAGAAAGGGACAGTTGAGAGGGTCTTGAATGATCAGTCTTCCTGTTTCTACTCTTGAATCTTCCTGGTCACCAAGAAAAGAAGGAAATTTCAAATCATAATCAATCTCTCCCTGTTCAGACCGTTTCTCATGGAGGAATCCTTCAAGATGGAGACAACCTCCTCAGTCCAGAATGCTCTTCTTTTGTTCGATTGTCCATCTCCATCAGCTTTTAGGATGCTCACTTGTACATCCCTATTTTTTCCTCTACACCACATTCTACACCCAGAGTCTTCACGTGGATCATGAGAGTGGTAGCAGCTACCTCCAAATACCGGGAACATCGATTCTCCAGTATTTTGATGATTGGTCAATTCACAATATCGAAGTTTATTCCCTTAATCAGGATCTGTTCTGTTCTTTGTCTCATTTGGGTCTCTCACCCAGCCTTGAAAAGTCGGAACTTGTTGCATTTCAGAACTTTGTTTATGTGAGGATGAACTTTCTCATGAACCAATCTTGGTCTGCCTGGTTCCTCTGGATCAGTTAGATTGAATCCTGACTCTTCTAGAGATGCTACAAGCATAACCCAGTTATCTGCTTTCCTTTATCATTCCCTATTCAGAACCTTGAATACCACTACCGATTGGTTCCTTTAGGTTGTTTCCATGTGTCCTCAACAGTTTCTCCTTCTTGCAAAGTGGAAACCACACAGAGATTCTCTATCAAGCACAGTCCTTTTAGGATCCAATGTTCATGACCATTTGTTTTGGTGGATGAATAGAGACAGATTCCTGGTGGGGATTCCCATGCACCCACCAGATCCCCACTTCTTTCTGTTCACTGATGTGCCAGAATCTAGTTGGTGTGTTCATTTAGAACCAGAGGGCATAATTCTCCATGTTTCTTGGACTGAGGCCAGATTGTCCCTCCACTTCAGCACCCTAGAAATGAAAGCAGCATTTCTAGCAGAATAAGAGGCCAATGCCTATGGCCTCCTAAGACAACATGTCCATCATAGCATATCTGCGATGTCACAGAGGCACATATGCCTCTTCTCTATGTGGAGGTCTGGAAACTTCATCTGGGCAGCCTCAAGAATTTCACAATCTGAGTTTGCCACATTTCAGGGTTAGATGTACATTTTTGCAGACTGCCCATCTAGAACAGACTTAGCCATTCTGACAGAATGGTCTCTTTACTACTCAGTAACAGACCCCCAGTTTATTCCTACTGGACCTGTTTGTGACCAGGCTCAACAACAGACTTTTACGTCTCTCCTGTCCCAAACCAGAGACCATGGGCAGTAGATGCATTCAGTTTCCAGTGGGATCACCTATTTGCTTAATGCCTTCCCACCTTTCCAACTGCTACCACTGTTTCTGCAAAAAGTCAGAACTTTGACAGCTCAGATTATCCTCATCACCCGATTGTGACCCCAGCAGTCACAGTTCAGTGATCTGCTAGACCTGTTGAACAATCAATCCAGGTCTCTATCTCATAGAAGGGATCTCCTGTTGTAACACCAGGGATCCCTCCTCCACAACAGCCCATTTATTCTCCACCCTCACACCTGGCTGGTCTCAAGCGATCTCAATGCCAGATCAATTTTTGGGCCGAATTGCCAGTTGCATCATTGAGGCCAGGATAGCTTCTCCATCCATGGTCTATGATGCCAAGTGGAGAATCTTCAGTGGTTGGTGCAGTAGGAATAAATTGATCCTGTCTGCCCCTCTGTAACTTCCATTGATGATTTCCTTTTGTTCCTTTTTAAAATCAAAGGATATTCAGTATTCACTATCAAAGGCTATTGAGCTTCCATTTCCAACACACTTAAATTCTCTCAGGTTACAGAATCAGTTCAGATTCACACCTTGCCAATCCTATTAAGTGTTCTGAGCTCCAGAGACCTTTCTCCTGCTCTCTTTTGCCCAGATGGAATCTTTATAGTATTTTATGGTCATTAACCAAGCCCCGTTGAACCATTGATTGAAGCTTCCTTCAAAACATCACAAAAAGGTGGGTCTAGCTTCTGCAAGGTGAAGAAATGAGATTCATGCCTTATCTACTGACACTGGCTGTCTCAAGTTGCACCCTCTCATTAGTGAGATTGAGCACTGCAACAGCGGGTTGCACCCTTCTCTTAGAGAGGTAGAGATCTGTGACAGCAGGTTGTACCCTCCCATTAGGGAGGTGGATGTTATGGAGGTTGATCACTGCAACATCAGATTATTCCCTCCCATTAGCGAGGCAGAGCACTGCAACACATCTCATATTTTTGTTTCACTCTGGGGCCCATTGTTATGGCACATGTGGCTCAGAGAGACATCAACCTTTTAATGATAGACCTCTCCCTTTATGGTGAGTACAACTCAGTTTCTCAGTTTTTTTTATCAGTTTGACAAGACCATCAGCCTACTCAACATAACTGACAAATTCAGCTATGCAGTGGTGGCAGGATAAAAAATTGCTGCTATTAAAATATAAGGGGGATTTTTTTGGGGGGGATAGAACTAATTATATACCTGCTGCTGTTGCCAAATGCCCTCCCCCCACCCTGCTCTGATGTCTTGAACAATCCTCTTCTGTAATAAAGATGACAGGTAATATCTACCTTCTGCACATAACCATACAACATACAGAGTGGTGTGGAAAAAGTCATACTGACTTTTGCTCCAATCTTTGGGAGGATGTGTTCATAGTGAACAGAAGGTGAGTTTTTGGCATGAAAATAGGTTAGCTATGTAATAGCGGCAGGTAAGTATTGCACAATTAAAATTAGTTTTAACCTCCCAAAAAACTACATGTCAGATTTCATCATTTAATAGAGCTGTTACGTCCCAGATTGTCAGGGGAGGTCATGGGTTTGAACCCTGGCCAAATCATACCAAAGACTTATAAAAATGGTACTAGCAGGCTACCTCACTTGGTGCTCAGCGTTAAGAGGTTAGTGCTAGGACTGGTCAGCCTGGTGTCAGGATAATGTGACCGGTCAGGACATTATGCCACATGTCTGCAGCATGAATCACCAGTGCTTTAAGACATCACTATAAACTGCCACACTGCAAACATTGTAGCAATATGACTGAAAAATTGTTTTTAAAAAAAGCTATATTAAAAAAATCCAAATCCAAATCCAGATGTCAGACTTGTTCTGTTTTTTAACTCTAAGTCACTTGATTATTAATAGATTTCAACCAGATTTGGTATGTAGGTTGAGTTTGATGAGATGTTGACTGAGTTAACTTCAGTATCGTTGTTTACTAGAGTTAAAACCTGTGAATGTCAGACCCTTCTTTCTCCATGCACTGGACTATCTTAATTATTATTGGGTTTCAGTCAAATCTGGTATGTAGCTTGATACCACTGAAACCTTAGCTGAGTTCATTTGTCAGCCTTCAACTCATCATTGAGCAGATTTATAGCTCCTTAATAATGACAAGACCTTGCCTCCATTCAAATCTTGGCATTTTACTGTGTCATCATTTACAACAGTTATGACCTATTATTGTCAGTATTGTTTCCATACTGTGAATATACTAGTTAATATTAGTTTTCACTCAGATTTGGTATGCAGCTAGATACTGATGAGACAACTTTCTTCACAACACCTAATGTTGGATTTTGGACACATTTTATTGGCAGCTCGACATTGATTAGTCAAAGGAAAAATGAAGGACATCAATTGTGTTTACATTTTGACATGAATGAATACTCAAAGACTCATTTATTCTCCATTTCTCTCTCTCTCTCTCTCACACACACACACACACAAATACACACTTTCTTTGACTAAAGTGAAGTCATATCACTAATGAAGATTTTAAAAAGGTAATATGTAAAATTAATAAATCATACTCATATTTGCATGTGACCACAATATTTAGAGAATGCTAAAACTGAGTTATTTACAATATTATTTACATAATCTAGTTGGATATGGAGTTGGAGGCATTCTTATGTAAATGATACAGAGTCTCACTACTTTGATTTACATGTATTTGGATGTAAACACTTAAGGCGTTTCTGGATTTGCTTTAACTCTGGGCCAGTAGAAAAACAATAAAATTATAAGAGTGGACAAGGTGTACAATTTATTTTATTTTATAAGAAACTAAATTATTACGTTAGGATATAACTTTTTCCAGATCTAAATATCAACAAATTTAAATAAAAGAACATGATTAAAAGTTTTCTTCACATATTGGAAATGGAAAAGCCTTTAAATAGCAGTAATGCAGTAGCTGCTACATTTACACTGCTTATCTTTTCCTGGATGCCAGGACCTCAGTTCAAGCTAAATATTCCCTCTTCCAGTTTGTAATTGGTGGCCCAGAATTAAAAAGAACAAGACTCCAGTCTAATTTCTTAGGCATAGCCAAGATATGAATATGTTTCTCATTTTCCTAGGACTTCATGTGCATACATGTGTGCCAAAATTGCTCATCAAAATTTGCCTTAGAATCTGTTGTCATTTTTAAACAACTTTTCTGTTTATCTTATACATTTTTGTGTTGACTGGGTGCTGAGTGCTTTTCTCCCCAATCTTTGCATAATATTTCAGTGATTTGGTGATTTTGAAGGGTTTTTATATCTTGCTCAGCAGGCAGTGCTGTTAATTATTAACTGTGTTCATATATTGGTCACAGCAGCCCTTCTTTGGTTCTTTTCATTAAATTTTTAAAACTCTTTCAGAGATCAAAATTTTGTAGGATGTGGTTAAGAAGGTCCACTGGGACCCCACCTGCCTATTCTGCACTAGTTTTACATGCACAGAGAGAGATATTCTCTATGCTATCAATAGACAGACCAAGTGTTTGACTTGGCAGAAAGTTGTCACATCTATAGAGGTATGAGGAAAGGCCTTACTACCTCCTCATTGTTACAAGATGACCCGATCCATTCAAGGTCTAGGGATGTCAACTCACCCTGTGGGGCAGAAACATAGAATGATCTCCATGATTTGAAGATTACCAAAAGTCCAAATTTCCCTGACACTCAGTCTGATGCCATCATTGCCAGGGAAAGATAGAATCCTTGGACCCTCCTCAAGTGAGGGAAGGTGTTTGAGAGTGATTTGCACCTTCCCAACAGGTGATAGAGGAGGAGAAAGTCTGACTGCTTTATAAGGCATTATTGCATCCTTCCCCATACTCATGTGCAAAGCCTTCTGTGGCTTAGTACACTGAAGTTCACTCCAGTCTGGAGAGGCTGTCTGGGTCCTGCTTCCCCTTGCATTTTTTTTCTGCACCTTCACTCTACGTTGATTAGGGAGGGAGCTCGCACAGAAGTTTTCCCAATGCCAAGAGTGTGCCAAGCAGCAGAAGGGGTAATCTGTTTCCCCCACCTCCAATCCATACACTCCAGATGCTGGTCTCTGCCTCCAGCTATCAGGTTAATTCCCCCAGCTTGGCCCCTTAAGAGTCCAACTTGGACACTGGTGTGTCCAATGTGAGGCTATTGACCGAAACCTGGGCTTGTCTTCCAGTAAAGGCTCTTGTTGGCCATGGAATTTACTGTTTGAATCATAGTGATGATTGCTTCTCATGTTGATCTCTTTTTGGGTGTCTCCTGTAATCTCATAAAGGAGTAATCTTATTTCCAGTAGTGCATCATTGTTTCTTGGAGGCTGTGGCCAAAAGATTAAGGCATGTGCTGCCATGTTAATGATGCACTTCTGTTATTGGCAGCGGTAGGAAATGCATTGATCCAAGCAAACAGTCCTCATTTAAATGCAGTGGCAGACTTTATCCTCTTCCTTTCTGAGGAAAGAATATTCTGTTTCTACTGTAAGAACTATAGGACAGTTCTTTGTTATACTATCAAGTTTTCCAGGGTTCAGATGCTCGTCTTTTGGATCTCAGCAGGTATTTTGAACTTCATTAATGCCTAGATGGAACCTTTCAAAAACCCTTACCCTTAAGACATTCTTCCTCCTCTCCATCACATCAGAGAGAAGAAGTGAGCTTCTTTGATTGTAATTAGAAAATGGTTTATGGTTGATTAGTAACTTAGGCTAAGAATCATCTACCTTCATTAGTTCAGTTCTTAATGAAATTCTCTTTCTCAGTTGTATTTGTTCTGTGGATGATCATGATAGACTCATTTACCCAGTTAGGGCCTTTAGGTTTTTATTTGTCTTTCTAGAAAGGGAGAAGGAAGGGTCAGAATGTCTCTCAACATGTCAGGTGTTACTTATATATCAGCAACCACCATTTCCAGCTGGATTATTTTTACTATCAAGAGAGCTTATTGGTCCCTCACTGAGAGGGATCATTCTTTCATGAGAACAAAAACCAATGTGGTTTTGGCTATTTATGCATATTTTGGCAACTTGAATCGCTCTGCTTTGAGATGAAACTTCTGGTGGTTTTGAGGAGAAACTTCTGGTGGTTTCACATTACCTTTCAGTCTTTTGCCATTGATCTTTAGTACACCAAAGCCGGACATTTTTCCATCGGGTCCAATTATGACAGCACATCGTCAGTCCAAGTCAAAAGAGGAAGGTACACTATTCTATATGTTGGCTGTGACTAAGAAATCAGAATAGCAGGCCTCCAGTTACTAATTGGAGGAGGTGATTTTGTATAACATTCTTACAATGCATGAATCATATAACATTCCAGACAACGAATGTGTGATTATTTTCTGAACTCAAGAAAAATTGAAGTATGAATTTAAAACAAATAAATTCAACAAATAAGTACAGACTTACATCAGTGAACATATTGAATACAGTTGAGACAATACCTTTTTGGTTTCCCAAGCCCTCATTCACTTATCAGAGGATTCCCTCTGTCTCTTCTCAGGTTCCAGGTCTCCCAAATTAACAGACTCACTGTCCATTGGATGATTTAACAAGAGAAATTACTTATTAATTTTCCTCATAGTTAAATTCTGGCTTCCCTCAGAATTTAGACTGTCTAATTTTGTAAGAGAGATTTACTTACAAACCTTGAATTCCATCTTGGAACACCCTCATTTAGCATAGCCAATCAAGATTACTTTTTCTAACCACCCAAAAATGTTAACACTCCCATTGAAGTTAGATAATCTTCTCTAGCGTGCCTTTATTAATAACTATTCTGGAAAATAGCATTTATGACATCGTTTTCAAATGGCCCAAGATTTCCCAGAATGTTTGCTCTTGATGGTCTCAACCCAGTGAATCTCTTCACTTAACTCTACATTGACATATCTGTTGGACCATTGTCAAATGAACTCTAATTAAAATTCAATTCATGACCCAACAGAGCAGATCATATTTGTCACAGTCAACAATTTATTGTGAGTCTAGCCCATATGTCAGTCTTCATGGTTATATGTCATGCTGACCACAACAAAATGGAGTTTAAAAATATCTGTACAAAATTTTTCACCACTACACAGTTCCTTTTTAAGGGCACAGTTCATTTTCATGTAATTACACTTAGATACTTTTTGTTACTTGAGCACAGTTCATTAGAGAAAATGCACATTATCTCTTTCAAAATGGAACTGGTGTTCTTTACCAGCATGAGCAGCAGAAAATCAAACTTCACATTTCAGTCTAACAATCCTTATTACACTTCATAATGCATGACATATTAATAAGTCACACTCATGAGTCATATGGGAGAAAAACTTAACATTGATGTTCTGCAGGGTTTTCTAAAATGACCTTGACAGAGTAGATCATTCATGATCTCATATGAACTGTCACCAGATGGCACACAACTAGACTGTTTCTTATTCCAATTGACATATGATTGTGAGATGCAGCTTGATGTAAAGCTGCCTCCTGAAAAGTTTAAAAACCTACATTCAGATTGAGAATCTAATGCTGTTCTACTGTAATTATATTAGCTATTAATTACAGTGACAGTACTTATATTACATTTCTTCAGATACCTACATTTACAGACTAGCACTTTTTAGACACAGTTTTGGGATGAAATTTCTATGAAACTAACACTCAAAAAGGCATAATTTACTGATCAGAATTTTGCATACTTTGCTATTAAAAATGTTGTTACTGTCCTTCTGTTTGGCTCATTTGAAACAGATGGCTCAGTTTTTATCCCTTTAGGCATATGACTGACTGCCATTTTATCTTTTAAACTATATATTTACACAAGTAGATTGTCAGTATTAATTTCCAAGAGTTTCGAAAATTGATTTTGATAAATGTGATATCAGTATTGGTGAAGTTTGAAGCTAAATGAAGAATAAGACCAGAATGGACCAAAAATATTTCACCTGCTGGAAAAGGGGGAGTGGTGAGTCTAGTCTGTATATTGAAATTATTGAGTCACTTCATGTGACTTTTCAGTTCAACACCAATGCAGTTAACACACTTCAGTCATTGACTTTAATTTAATGTATAATATACAGGAGGCATGAGTTGCAACCAAAAGTAGATAATATATTCCTTTGAGAGTATAGCTTTAATGTTATGTAAAAGTAGCAGAAACTGCACAATAAATTATTATGAGCAGTGTTCCAGATGTCTATGTCATGGGACTTTATATTGAACAAGACAGTATTAGCAATAGCCTGAAATCATGAAAATTATCTTCTCACAGACAGAGATGCTACAGAATGGCAAAATATTGCAGTTACCAGAAATTAAAAGAGGAAAATGATCAATCACTAAAACTTGTATTCCCTTTGTTTTCATTCTGGTTATTGCTATCATTCTTTCATTTTTATATGATTTTGCAAAATTGGACAATAATAATTTCAAGATATATTATTTTGAAGACAATAATAATAATTTTTCCCCTTCTCTTTCATAGAGATGATAATGCTCCATCTTCAATAAGTATAAAATTTTTGATTTTAGATACTTTAATTTTCTCAGAGTAGAAAATGAATTTAGTATGTTTTCATCCTTTATTATTATAAGAATCTTGCTTTAGGTCAACAAATTCAGAAACTGATCTGTTTTATTTTTTTCAAGCATTTATTAACTTAAATTTATGCATCTCCTTGGACAAAACATTAAGTACTGGAGACCACAATTCCAACAGCTTCTGTAATCACTCTGAAGAGAGAGGATAAGAGAGAGAAAGAGGGAGAATGGTAATTGGACAGGGCTTTTTTGGGCCAGAAAAGGGATCAGTAAAGGCCATAGATAATTTGCATAACAGAACCAGTATTTGTAAAGTTATTTGTTATCTAAGAATGACTCCAGTAGGCGATCCATACTATTTATTAACTACAAGACATCAGCA
>JAECUM010021840.1:0-43990 GCA_016617855.1 Megalonaias nervosa | reverse complement strand
TGCTGAGCGCCAAGCGAGGCAGCTGTTAGTACCATTTTTGTAAGTCTTTGGTATGGCTCGACCGGGGATCGAACCCATGACCTCTCGCATCCGAGGCGGACGCTCTAACCACTAGGCCACCAGTGAGATCACCAGTAAAGATGTACATGGTTCATACAGCCTAGAAAAATGCTTAAATCTGAGGTGTGTCCTTGAAAACTCTTATTACGTTTTATTCCTAAAAAGTCATTGAATTTTTCCCCAAACTCATTGAAGTTATCTCAGGAATACAAAACATTAAAAAGAAATTTTAAAAATTACTGTAAAATAATAATTTTTGTGATTTATATATTTCCCAAAATAGTGAATAAAATGGGATCAAATAGGATAAATCAGCTGACACGACATGGGTAGTTAACATCCCTTTGCCATAGTGGTGTGCCAATACTTATCACGACATGGGTAGTTAACATCCCTTTGCCATAGTGGTGTGCTAATACTTGACACGACATGGATAGTTAACATCCCTTTGCCATAGTGGTGTGCTAATACTTGTTTCCACTATTGTTCCTATTTTTGTGGTGATTAACAGATTAACATGGAGAAAACTCAGTTTCTCCAAGAATAAAAATACTCCTTGAAAACGTTGATAAATCTTGAATAAAAAGTACATTGAAAAGTCATTGAAAACAGCTCTCTGGGCTTGTACACACAATGATGTAAAAGTTCATCAAAAGCATGGACAATTTTTCCTTATAGTTTGAGTCCTCTATATTAGCTTCACTGGTACCAGCTTTCAAAGATGGGAAGAAATGTACCAGACATTTAGATGACTAGTTATGAATAATTTAGAAAAACATTGAACTTTTCACTTGAGACTGATAATACCCTTGTAAGTTAGTGAACAAACCTCACTGTATCTAACTGCCATAATCTGACATTCATAATGGCCACCATGGTGGTCCTCTTGAAAATTTGTAGGTCACTGTGTCATCTAAACAAATGGTTATATAGACATACAGTTTACAAAACAGTTTACACTAAAATGCTTGATATGGTGGCAATCCTGAAAATCTAGTCACAGCTTCTTATTGTTTTGTCGGCATATGGTTTTCACTAAAACAGTTCTCACTTTTAAGTAATTGGTCATCAGCTAAAATGATGCTGATGTGACCTCCCAAAATGTGAAAAATTTCATTACAGCTATTTTTCCTATATTGATGACCATATTGACACGTTTTTGTTTGTCTTTTTTTTCTTGCAGTTTATCTAGTAATTAATATTAATATGAGGTTGCTCCAAAATCACAAATGAATGTCAGGAGGTCTATCTGGAAAATCTTTATATGCTATTTTTAAATAGATGGTGATAACTATACAAGGTTTTAAAAAGAAAAACAAGCTGTATTGAAGCAGTTTTGGAATGAAAATGGCACTCTTCTGACCTCCAACATGGCATCAAATTTTGTCACTATTCTTGCACAATTGGCAGCATGGATTTGGGGTTTTTCACTTACACACTTCTTGTAGTTTGCAGTTCTGAATGAAAAGGAGCAGATCTGACAACAACATATATGCAGTTATTTATTTAAGTGGTTTTTAAAGAAATATGGTGTTCTTCTGACCTCCAACATGGCACCAGATTTTGTAACTATTCTTGCACAAATGGTGGGATGGACATGGGGTTTTCGCTAACAAGTTTCTTATAAAATGCAGTTGGTTCTAAGTGAAAATGGTGCAGCTCTGACATCAACATATCAGCAGTTTTGTGAAGGAGTTTGAAAACCAGACTTAATTGACCTTGGATTAAGTCAAAGGTCAGTGCTTTCAGTTTTGTACTTTACTCAGCTTGAGATCATGACTTGTCCAGATACAAATGAATTTTGACCCGAGTTTGTACTTAGTTGCATTCCAGTAAACAAGCTGATGAGCAACACACTGAACTTGATTTTAAGGTCGAAGATTTTGACACTGGGTTTTAGGTATAATGGTTTTGTGAGCAAGGTAACACAGGCGAGTGTGACTGGAATTTTATCAAATCCAGCTTGCAGATTTATGGATGTCTTTTAAATATTTTTTAATGATGCCAGTTCAGTAACTTAGGGATGGTTTCCAACAGTTACTAATTAAACTTGGCACGCGGGTATATCTTGACACAGAAAATTAAGTTTATCAATATTCTGTATGTTAAATCGGGTTCAAGATCAAAGGCCATGACAAAGAATTTTGTTTTACACTTACACTTATCTTGTGAACATTAGAAGTAGGACATGTAAAAAATATTTTAGTTAAATATAGTTTGTTCGAGTTTCTTAAGAATATCAGAGGTGATTTCAGTACTCCAGTTATAAAGAATAAATGAAGAGAAGTAAACTTGATGTTGATTCCAAGAAGTTCTTTTTGGATAGTTATGTGTCAGTCCATTTGAGGGGCTCTTGTTATTGACATGACCTGACATGTTTTGTTGCTTTACTGGGTGGTAACAAGGAGTTCAGAGGTCACATGGAATAGACGTTTTACACACACACACACACACACACACCTTTCATCATTCATACATTCTGAACCACATTCAAATAATGTATGCAAGTGACTTTATTTTTAGAGTTCCTCTTGGGATGTAACTCAGCTGTAAAACCCTTAACCCCAAAACATGCAACAGACTAAAACTTCACCTTTGACTGACAATTTTTAGCCATATGATCCTTGACAAGTGATGTTGGAGATGTGCAAATCACCTTCAGTAATGTTCTACACAGACAGAACTGATAAAATACAGCCACAGTTTTGTATCACTGTTCAGTATAGTTCTGTTAATAGGCAGACCGATGTGCCTCTTGTAGTATTGTTTTACATTGTTTTAGTTTCTTCATTGCTAAATAAACTATTTTAAATAAAAACTTCTTGTTAATTATTTGTTTTTTGGCCAAGAAAGGAGACTTATTATGCATTATGAAGGATTTCGAGGAAACAAAATCATTTATTTGTTGGATAACCCTGGCTGTCCATCAGCTGATTGTTAGATGTCTGCCTTTCCATTACTTAATACTTAAAACCTTGGTTGCCCATCAACTTGATTGTTAGATGTCTGCCTTTCCATTTCTCTGTTCTTTTAAGTATCTTGTTAAAGTTGCTTCTCTTTTCACTTCACTTTTTTTTGTACATGTTTACCAGTAGCTGTCAATGACAGTAATAATAACCTGAATCATTAACAGTACTTCTTCTGTTTGGATTGGATAGAGTAACAACCTGTTATGACTCCATGGTCTTCAATTAAGTAACAGAAAAGAGCAAAAATCAACAAATTTAGTAAAGTTAAATAAATAATTTCTGTAGAATACAACGTGAAAATTTAATAACATATAATAGTGAATTAAATCCCAAATAGTCCTAAAAGTTCTATCACAAGTCTAAAAGTATAGTGTGTTCCATCTGAATTCCAGTGGTGTTCTGAATGAATTCCAATCTTGATTGTGCTAATGTACCAGTAGTCTGGAATGTGACAATGTGCTAACAATTTTCATGTACAATAATGATATAATCCAGAATGTTTTTAAATGAATTCACAATAATGCCAAAAGACTGATTCAACCCCAAAGTATCAATGTGCACTTTGTAATTCCAATGAATAATTTAAATAAATCTTCTCAAATTTTAACTGAACACAACTAAAAGATTGATCCCACTAGACCGATGTTAAGATAGGAAAGAATAATTCTGACGTAGTCAACCTTAATATGAAAACCTAAGACACAATAAGAAGATCATGATGAGGGTCAAAAGTTAAATTCTAAAACATTCTAAGTTGTAAACAAGGTCACATCTTTTGAATTTTAATAAAGAATATGACAAATACCAGGTAGACCAGGAATTTCCAAGGGGAACTTGATGTCCTAAACTCAGATCCAAGTAAATATGTTTACCTACAAGTGATAATTATCTCAAAATGTAATCTACAATCATGAAAGAAAATTAACACAGATATTAATAACAAATCTGAGTCATGAACAATACTTGTTCTATTTGGATTAGTATGTTTTGTGAACAAATGTTTGTTTTTGGATCTTCCATTTCAAATGGTCATGTTTGTGCATTACACTGGGGGTTTTTGTGCTTTAGAATTGCTAAAAGTACACTGTACATAGTGTCATATGGTCGAGTTACTGGTGCTTTGAACTGAAGCAAAGATATTTAATTTACAAAAATGACAAAAATAATTCCACATTTTTACAGATAAAAATATGTTCCTTGCTATAATTGCAGAGTGTGTTTTGAAGTGCTGAGTTATTGATTTTGAGCTCTTAAGTAAAAAAGAATTAAATTCTTAACATCACTGTATCTTGGCCTCAAATGCAGCTGAATTTGATATATTTTTTCCCAAGGGACTTAAGATTTTTTTAAATAAACTTAAATCATTTTAAACTTGATGACAGTACATCTGTATATTACAAAGATTATTAAAAAGTATATATTAAAGGTGGGTGTTTCATCATTGTTTTAATATTACTTTTGATCTTACCTATCAAATATGTGACGATAAGATAAAAGAGAACAATGTGAAGATTGGTATTATATCTTTTTTTTCTTTTTAAAACATTATTATTTGACAAAATTAAGTGTGCAAGTACCATAACATAAAATTACTATATTGCCTCTGATATGCATTATTTCATAACCATATTGTCCCTGATATTCCTTTTTTATAACCATATTGCTCCTGAAATTTGCTACCTTATAACCATTATTCCTCTATAACCATGTTGCACCTGGTATTCCTTACTATATAACCATGATGTCCAATATTCCATACTTCTTAACAATACTTCTCCCAATAAACCTTAATTCATAGCCATATTGCCCTTACACTACTGTGCCCTTCATCGGTGTGAAAGAACTGTGAATACTTGAATGGGAAAAGGTCTATTAAACAAGCTGTAATCTGCACTGTATTAAATTTCAAGTAAATTTGTTTATTTAAATATAATTGTTCTGATTTCTGACAAGTATTGCAAATATAAAAAAAGCCAGAATCAGGCATCACATACTTTTAATAAGAATTTAAATAATTTTTTGCAGCATTTAAAAAACATTTCTTTACAGTTTTCTTTAAACAGATTGTCCAAAAATAAAATGTTTTAATGAATTTACAAAACAACCTGTGGTATACTTTTCTTTCATCTAGTCCCTGAGTTTTCAAAACAAAATCACAAAAGAAAATATGAATTGAAACAAAACGGGGACCTGCATTTTGACCCCACAATCAAAGCTTTGCTCCAAAACAAACCCATAGTCAAAAGATTTAACAAGTATGTTGCAGAATGAATCGTCTTTGCTTTATAATTATTTATTCAGAGTGAAGAAAATCCACCATGGGATTTACGATAATATAAGGTAATATTTAAAAAAAAACTGAGCTGAAACCTTAATAAGCATTTTCGATTACTGTGATCTTAACCCCAAGGTTTGAGGCAAATGAGAAACTTTTGCAGAATGAATTGTCTTTGCTGCAAAAAGATTCAACCCAGGTATGAAAACAAATTCATCAAGAGGTTTAAGAAATATAGGCATCAGAAAAAGCCTTAACTTGAATTTTTCATGTCTATAACACTGATCTTAAGATCAAAGGAGCAACTGAACTTTCAGCAAAGTAAATTGGTTTCACTTCCCAATGATTTGTCCCAAATATGAAGAATATCCAATATGGAGTTTAGGGAATATAAACAAACAAAACCCTTTAAACAAAAAGCTTTAACAAAAACTAGCACAAACTTGCTATGACTGACCTCGACACCAAGATCAATGAGGCATGTACCATAATGAATTGTCTTAGACCCATATTCATCTCGTCTATGAAGAAAATCCATGAAAGGGTTTGAGAATTACAAGCAAATGAAAATTCTTAAACCCATAATGCACATTTTCAATAACTGTAACCTTGAGTCCAAAGTCATAGGGGCAAGCATGCATGTCGTGCAATGAATTGACATAGTTTCATAATGCTTCAATTTAGTTATGATGTCAATCAATCAAGGGGTTTAGAAAATACATGGAAGTCAAGCTGACCACAGACATTGCATACTCTTTATCTGCAATTCTGTGTTTTGTAATTCAGCCATTAGCATTTTACTCCCGTAAGAAAAAACCTCCGACATCATTACTGTTCTTTGGGTGTAGACTTACAAAAATTGCCAAAATCTGCACTTCACAACAATACAAGACCAAGAACATGCATCTGTATCAATATGGCACACAAATAGGAGAGTCACAACTGTCTTTATGATCACAGACTTTGCCAATCCTATTTTTATCCCTAAGTTCGTCAAGTAAGTAAGACAACAAGCTCATACTTTATTGCTGTGTTTTGGAGGTAGATGTAATGTTATTTGCTACTTAAGAACAGCTACTGAAGGCAGTCAATACTATGTATTTATTACAAGACATCACTACAGTTAGAGGAAACATGACTGCCCTGAAAGTATTTTTCTCATGGAAGTTAAACCCTAGTAAATGTATAGCATAAACCAGCTGTTGTCTGTATATCAGTCCTCGTCCAGTGTGGAATGTGTGATTACTTTTATTGTCAAGTGATATTTGAAAGCTAATTTGATTAAGGCTTACGCTACATGAAAATTTTTAAAATCGACACTTCAATATAATACATACAATGGCACACAAACAGTCACAACTATCTTTATGATCACAGACTTTGCCAATCTTGTGTTTGTCCCTAGGTTCATCTTGGCGTTCTGGGTACTAATCTGGTCTGAACAGGAGGGTTCGGTACTCGAAGCATCCGGGTCATCAGCTTTAATGGTTTGCCATTTATGAGCTCAGTCCGGAACCGTTATGCATCTACAACAAAACCTGACGCATTAGAACCATAGTAGCTAATAGAGAATTAGAGACAAACATTTTTCGGCAATACCAAACTTGGATAGTTACTGAAGTATGAATAAATACTGAAAAGTAGACATTTATTTCACTAATTTAAAATGGGAACTTAGGGCATGACCGCATAATATGCAGAATCGTGTTATGATGAAGGGCCATATAAAGGAGAAGCACTGTATGAACTGCACTATCAAGCTGAGAATCTACTAAATGTAAGGAATACACTATTTCATTCATCAGATAGTTATATGGATAATTATTAATGATTATAGAAGAAAAGCTACAAAATGCAAACAGTCGATGCCATACTTGATCAATTGAAACAAAGTCAAAATAGTAAATTTAGACAGATATCAAAATATGGTGCAGGATATAATTTACCTGTGTTAAAAGACTTCTTACGTCAGATGCCATTAACTTCAAACCAATACATCAGACAAGGATAAAACTATTCCTCAAAATATTGTAGCAACATTATATAGAATTTATTAAATTCAGTAAATTAGCTACTTTACCTGTGATAATTCCTGACTTTTTCGCAACTTTATCTGTGGTAACTTACCGACTTTTCCAATGTTTCACAATTGTATCTGTGGTAAATCAAGACCTTTCTCAATTTTTCAAACACAATTTTATCTGTGGTAATTCCTGACCTTTTCTATTTTTCAAACACCACTTTATATGTGGTAATTCCTGACCTTTTCAATTTTTCAAACACCACTTTATCTGTGGTAATTCCTGACCTTTTCAATGTTTCAAATACAACTTTAGCTGTGGTAATTCCTGACCATTTCAATGTTTCACAACTTTATCAGTGGTAATTCCTGACCTTTTCAATGTTTCACAACTTTGTGGTAAATCCTGACCTTTTCAATGTTTCAAAGACAACTTTATCTGTGGTAATTCCTGACCTTTTCAATGTCTCAACCACATCTTTATCTGTAGTAAGTCCTAACCTTTTCAGTATTTCGAACACAACTTTATCTGTGGTAATTCCTGACCTTTTCAATATTTCAACTTAAACAACTTTATCTGTGGTAAATCCTGACTTTTTCAATCTCTCAAACACAATTTTATCTGTGGTAAATCCTGACCTTTAAAATGTCTCAGACACAATTGTATCTGTGGTAATTCCTGACCTTTTAAATGTTTCACAACTTTATCTGTGGTAAATCCTGACCTTTTCAATGTTTCAAAGACAACTTTATCGGAGGTAAATCCTGACCTTACCAGCGTTTCAGACACAATTTTATCTGTGGTAATTCCTGACCTTTTCAATGTTTCACAACTTTATCTGTGCTAAATCCTGACCTTTTCAATGTCTCAAACACAACTTTATCTGTGGTAAATCCTGACCTTTTCAAAGTTTCAACGACAACTTTATCGGAGGTAAATCCTGACCTTACCAGTGTTTCAGACACAATATTATCTGTGGTAATTCCTGACCTTTTCAATGTTTCACAACTTTATCTGTGCTAAATCCTGACCTTTTTTCAATGTCTCAAACACAACTGTATCTGCGCGAAATCCTGACCTTTTCAATGTCTCAAACACAGACTTATCTGTGGTAAATCCTGACCTTTTCAAAGTTTCAAAGACAACTTTATCAGAGGTAAATTCTGACCTTACCAGTGTTTCAGACACAATATTATCTGTGGTAATTCCTGACCTTTTCAATGTTTCACAACTTTATCTGTGCTAAATCCTGACCTTTTTCAATGTCTCAAACACAACTTTATCTGCGCTAAATCCTGACATTTTCAATGTCTCAAACACAGACTTATCTGTGGCAAATCCTGACCTATTCAATGTTTCAAAGACAACTTTATCGGAGGTAAATCCTGACCTTACCACTGTTTCAGACACAATTTTATCCGTGGTAATTCCTGACCTTTTCAATGATTCACAACTTTATCTGTGCTAAATCCTGACCTTTTTCAATGTCTCAAACACATCTTTATCTGCGTTAAATCCTGACCTTTTCAATGTCTCAAACACAGACTTATCTGTGGTAAATCCTGACCTTTTCAATGTCTCTAACACAACTTAATCTTTGGTAAGTCCTGGTCTTTTCAGTGTTTAAAACACAATTTTATCTCTGGTAATTCCTGACCTTTTCAATGTTCCACAACCTTATCTGTGGTAATTCCTAACCTTTTCAATGTTTCAAAGACAACTTTATCTGTGATAATTATTGACCTCTTCAATTTTTCAAGCATAACTTTATCTGTCGTAATTCCTGACCTTTTCAATGTTTCAAATGCAACTTTATCTGGTAAATCTGATGTTTACAATGTTTCAAACACAACTTTATCTGTAGTAATTCCTAAACATTTTAATATTTAGAACACAACTTTATCCGTGGTTATTCCTGACCTTTTCAATGTTTCAAACACAACCTTATCGGTGGTAATTCCTGACCTTTTCAATGTTTCAAATACAACTTTATCTGTGGTAAATCCTGACTTTTCAATGTCTGAAACACACCTTTACCTGTGGTAAATCCTGACCTTTTCAATGTCTCAAACACAACTTTATCTGCGCTAAATCCAGACCGTCAAATTGTCTCAAACACAACTATATCTGTGGTAAATCCTGACCTTTTCAATTTTTCAAAGACAACTTTGTGTTAAATCCTGACCTTTCCAGTGTTTCAGACACTGTTTTATCTGTGGTAATTTCTGGCCTTTTCAATGTTTCACAACTTTATCTGTGGTAAATCCTGACCTTTTTCAATGTCTCAAACACAACTTCATCTGTAGTAAAATCCTGACCATTTCATTGTCTCAAACACAAATTTATCTGTGGTAAATCCTGACCTTTTCAATGTCTCAGACACAACTTTATCTGTGGTAAATCCTGGCCTTTTCAGTGTTTCAAACACAATTTTATCTGTGGTAATTCCTGACATTTTCAATGTTCCACAACTTTATATGTGGTAAATCCTGACCTTTTGAATGTTTCAAACACAACTTTATCTGTGGTAAATCCTGACCTTTATCAATGTCTCAAACACAATTTTATCTGCGCTACATCCTGACCTTTTCGATGCCTCAAACACAAATTTATCTGTGGTAATTCCTGACTTTTTCAGTGTTTCACTACTTTATCTGTGCTAATTCCTGACCTTTCCAATGTTTCAAATACAACTTCATCTTTGGTAACTCGAGACCTTTTCAATGTCTCAAACACAACTTTATCTGCGCTAAATCCTGGCCTTTTCAATGTTTCAAACACAAATTTATCGGCGCTAAATCCTGACCTTTTCAATGTCTCAAACACAAATTTATCTGTGGTAAATCGAGACCTTTGCAGTGAAATACAATTTTATCTGTGGTAAAGATGATTTTGTACATATCTACTACGGCGTATTCATTGACTGAGTTTTTTAAAAATTATTTTTATGTTTGTTTTGATTTATTTTTTGTACATGATGCGTGTGGCCAAGTTAAATTGTCTTGGTCTTACGTTCCTGCAATGTCTGAAACCCATTTCCTTTCAAGCAAGATTACATAAAACAGATTCGTTCCAAACAAGGCAATTAACAACAAAGTGGAACATGGATCTAAATGCTATAATGGTCGTTAAAATCATCTAGAGTGGACATAGATCTAAATGCTACAATGATCATTAATATTGTGTGGAATGGGGTATGGATCTAAATGGTCCCTACAAACTGAATGCTGCCAATAGTGATGGAAATCCATTGTAGAATTAGACCATAAATCTCTCACCATACTGATTTTTTTTATTAATATACTGATTGTTGTTTCTGGGGCCAGATATAGGTACATAAGGTTCTCTTTGGAATGTAGAACATATATGGCATACAAAGTGTTCTCTTTGGGGAGGTAGGTCAAATCCGGCACACATAGTGTTTGGGGCTATTTCATGAATGTATCGACCAAAAATAACTCATCTTTTTTCTTATCGTCCGTTGCGCTTTTGAGACGAAAAGAAAGCTTTTACTTTACGCTCTGCAAGTTTATTTCCAAGATTTATCGATCGACTGACTATGACGGCAAGTCCTCCATGTTGATTGTTCCACCTAGCGGTGAGACAATTTTCAGCACCTCTGGTGAAATCGAGCAACGGATGCTTCTGGTCTGCAGATACAAGAACTACGTACCGGATTCATATTATCTTGCGAAGAACTTTCTTCAGGATATACTCCGATACTTTTTTTTTCTACATCTGATGGACTCTGATTTTGCCTTTACAGTTTCCTTGTTAATAAGAATTTGTTACAGCATTCTCCTGCTTCAAAGTTATGACCACACATTCAGCAGGTTTCTGCCATCATTGTGATTTAATAACGCATGACCTCAATGAATCTGATGGTAATATAAACCTCGTATGAAACGAGTTTGTAGTCACTTTACAGTATCGTCCGTTGCAAAACTGCACCATGGATACCGAAAGGTGTTTGGATTTTTGCTAGATGGAACGGTCGACTAACAGAGGATTTATCGTCGTAGTCCGGAGAATACCATTTCATTTCTGGGAGAAGCTCCGTCTTCTTCCGAAAATAAATATTAATTGCTCATCCCTCAGTCAATCATGGAGTCTTGTAAATAGTACTCGCGGAACGTAAGTTAAAACTGTATTTTAAACTCAAAATCACAACGGATAAAAACATATGGCTCTTCTTTAAGTCTCTGCACCTTGTACTAAATTTCCTCAACACTTTCGAGGTCAAATTTTCTTTCCACTCAAAAAGAAATATACCTATGTCTGTCCTCAGTAGTGACCATCATAATAAAAAAGATCGTTATGAGGATAGATTTATTCCAATAATGACAATTATAACTTAAAATAAACAGTCTTATTGGGATAGATCAATTAGTCTAGTATAAAACATACTGACCTATACACATGCGGGTGCCAAACCCGAAGGGTAGGAAAGCGAACGGATCATAGGATTTCTTGGAGCTTGTGTCTCTTAACCATTTCTCCGGTTTAAAGTGGAGTGGGTCCTTGTACACTTTCTCATTCCGTCCCATGGCATACAGCGAAATGAAAATCAGACTCTGCAGGCCAAACAACAGTGGGACAAATGAGGTAAATAACTGAAACCTTTAAAAGCGTGAAACACATACAATATTGCATCAAATTACTGGTGGACCTGATCTTACTCCTAAATATTTGTATAGTATATCATTTGCACGATATTGAAAAATTTCGTGGTTTCAAACTTGCAGCTCTGTTTATAATAAATGTGTTCTTATTAAATTTGACACTTAAGGGATTGTACAAATAAACTCCTATTTTTAACGGTTGCAGCAACTGCTTCATTTTGCCCATGACAAGTTGCTCTGACAAAAAATGGGAAAAAGTACTCAACATACCTGTAGGCAGACGGATCAATTGCATCTTGAAATGAAAGTGCATAGCTAAACTTAACATACATTTTGTCAGAGAGAAAGAGGGCCTGCATCTTGGCATCTGAGTACATAACATGCTTAGCAAAGCCTCAGATAAAAATATAAACTACATGACTATTCGTGTGAGATGCAAATGTCTCCATGATAGGTTTCTATACTGCTTAATCTGTCGGCATTTTCTGCATTCTTGTCTACACAAAAACATTTAAGCTATATTCACTGTAGCTGCCACCGTTTCATAACATTTACAGAAAAAATACAAGGGGGTTTAGGGAAGAAGGCTGATCCTGAACTGCTGTGCCACCTCTTCAGTAATTTAATTGAAATTAGCATCTATTATTATAATACAGAGGTGCTGTTAAGAGTTGGTGGTGATGCTGGTAGAAACAATGAAGTGTTAAACATGAAAGATACGCCTGCCAGTCCACAAAAAAATACAAGAATTTTAAACAACAACCACCCCAGCCACATTCATTCCCTATTCCTATGGTGGAGATTAGTCTACAGAACCTCAGATTGCAAATCAAATGTGAGATGAGTTGTCTCTATCTGTTTAAAAGAGCAGTAACTCTTACAAAATTTAGGACGGCACAATTATTGGCCAGTAAGCACATCTTCATAATATGCTGCAGTTATCAATGACATCTATTAAAAACTGGAAGAGTAGCTGAGGTCACAATATCCTGTCACAGCTTTAACTTACTGGTTAGTCAAAGAAGTGCAGTAGCTCTTCTGAAAATTGTATGAATACAATGACAGGTCTCCCTGCATATCTTCAGATGATGACCATTACATTTAGAGTTTCACTTCAATCCACTCAAAAATGCAGAGTAATTGTATTCACAAGATCAAGTCAAGACAAAAAGGGCAATAACTCAAGCAAAGCGTACACGAATATAGTGATTTGTCGATATGCACATTTTCAGATAATGACCATAATGCGTACGAAGCTTCATCTAAGTTCATCAAAACTTTAACACTATTTAAATTCACAAGATTTTGTTCTGCAATGACAATAGCTCTTAAAACAATTTTGCACGGAACATAGTGACTTGTAGAAAATGTCACACTAGCTGCCTTCACATGATTAAGGTACACATTGCTTTCAGGTACAAGTCGACAAAAAGCTTAAAAAAAAACTCTACATCAATAATTGTGAGGACAAAGATATTTGTCAACATACTGATCTAAGTGATAACCATAACAATTACCAAATTTCATGGCAATCCATCAAAACTTTTGAGACTAAATGCATTCACAAGAATGTTTGACAAATGCACTTGTGTGTGCACGAGAGAGAGAGAGAGAGAGAGAGAGAGAGAGAGAGAGAGCATGGAGACAAGGATAAATATACATTCACAAAGTTTGTTCCTTTGAGGCTGAGCACAAACAGTTATGGACTTTAACAAAATAAAAGACTTGCACAAGAAACCATTTCAGCGTGTTAAAAGAACTTTGTGTCAAAGTTTATGAGGAAGGAAATTATGGGATAGTGACTCTCTTACCCCTTTAGGGATTCTGTAGCCAAGTACCACCGTATCTTCTTGCAGTATTCGATTTATCGCAATCGCTAACGGGTACAACCTAGTAATGAGGGGTCGTAATGTTAATGTAGGTACAAAATCAACAGGTTTTTGTGCCGATAGACACCAATGTACAGACGACATTAAGTTGTAGCCAGGTACAACCTAGTAATTAAGAATCGTATTATGATTGCATAGTTACATAACATGTAGTTATAGCCTTGTAAAACCAAGTTATGAAGAGTTGTAATGTTTACAGATGCGCACAATGCACTTGTATCTTTGACTGGGTATAACAATGATATCAAGAATTACAATGTTGGCAGAGGTACAAAAGAAACGTAGTTATTACCAGGTACAATCAGGTTATCAGCAGTCCTACTGTTTGCAAAATTACACAATCGTTTGTGTAGTTATGTTCGGGTACAACGAATTTTCAATAGCAGTAATGTTTACACAGGTATACAGTACACATGTTGTTATGACCGGGTACAACCAAGTTATCAAGAATTGCAATGTTTACAGAGGTATACAATAAACGTGTAGTTACGGCAGTGTACAACCAAGTTATCATGAGTTGTAATTTTCATAGAGGTTCTCAACATACATGTAATTATTACCAGATTTTTAAAGAGTCATAATGTTTACATTGGTACACCATACACGGGTATCTATGACAGGATACAACCATGTTATTAACAGCTGTAATGTTTATAGAGGTATACAATAAAAGTGATTGTCATAGCTGGGTACAACAAAGTTATCATTAGATGTAATGTTTACGTGGATAATGCACAATAAACGTGTAGTTATGGCTGCGTCAAAACAAGTTATAAAGAGTTGTAACAGTAACAGCTGTAATAGTAACAGCGGTACACAATAAACATACAGTTATGACCGTGGCCAACAAGTTTGTCAAGAGTTGTAATGTTTATAGAGTGTTATGATTCCGTGATCTTAAACTAATTAACAGAAAAGAGCGCAAACCAACAGGCTTTGTCAAATTGAATAAATAATTTATTTCCCTAAAACAGAAAGCGAAAAATTAAAAAAATAACAGTATGGTGAATGAAATCCTAAACATAAATGTTCTATCACAAGTCCAAATTTGTTATCATTCTAAAATGAGTTCCATTGGTGTTCCGAATGAAGTCCAATTTATTGTGCTGATGTGCCAAATAGTCTTAATGTATAACAATTATATAATCCAAAATATCTTAAAAGGAATTCATAATAATTCCAAAATAGCTACTAAATTCTAAAGTCTGCGCACTTTGTAATTCAAATAAATAATTTAAAAAAAAAAAAATTAAATCCACTCAACTATTTGACTCCAGTGAGACGTTGATGTTTATACTATGAATAACTAATTTTCAGCAAATCATCCCTTATTTGAAATAAAAACTAAGACGCAGTTTCAGAACCAGAAAGAGGTTCAATAATCATTTCGAAATCACTCCAACTGTGAAGAAGGTCCAGTATTTTTGCAGCCTGCTAATCGGAATTAGGTCAGCGTGGTTTTTCAAGGAAATCCATGACCTGAACTCATCAACATGTTTACTTCTATTTCAAAACTATGTCATATGTTTACTGAAATGACCTCATCTTAAAGTACAAAGCCCACAACTATCAAGAAAATTAGTATTTAATATGTTCTTTACTAAATGACATTTTAAATTTATAATCATGAAAATGAGCGCACATAATATATATATATATATATATATATATATATATATATATATATATATATATATATATATATATATATATATATACACACACACAGTGGGACCCCGCTATAGCACGCTCCATTATAACACGAATTCGGATATAACACAGTCGTGGCATGGTTCCCGAAATTTCATTTACATTATTACCTTGTAAAAAAAAAAAATTCTTGTAAGTATGAAAAATAAAATATATAAAAGTTTTATTATCATTTTGGAGAAGAGATTGCATATAAATTCGAATATAAGACGATTGTGGCGTGGTTCCTGAAATATCATATACAGGTATTATTCTCGTACACGGAAAACATTTCTTCTTTGGGGAGGTAATTGCGTATGGATTCGAATATAAAACAATCATGGCGTGGCTCCTAAAATTTTTTAATTTAACCAATTTCTTACAGTTTTGTGCCAAAATAAACATCGGAAATACGAGTTTCTGAACCAATGGCTGGGCCTTTTGAGAACTTTGATCTTTGTTTATTGTTGAAAAATGACAGCTCATAAGTGTTAATCTTATTATTACTGATCCATGAGCAATGAAGCCATCAAGTCTACTTTGTGTTTGTCTTCAATGCATTCCGTATACAGTCGTTGCTCAAACAATATCCGACATATGTTCTCTAAACTGACTACACAACTAAGCAACAAACAATGCGGCGGTTGATAAAAGATTCTCACCTGAATTTATAGATCAATTAATTTAAGTACATTGCTCATCATCAAAGTCAATTGCCGAGCTAAACTTGTTCAAATTATGGGGCAACGATTTATAAAACATCAAAGAAACGAAAGCCGCCAACATGTGCGCGTGGCTTGGCGGTGTTGTTTTATGCAATCAGTTGACCAGTGAATAATGTTGTCCACTTCCTAATATCAGTTTTTAAAGTGAATTATAGAAGAGAACTTGTGAAAAAGATTGCTTGTGATGAAACCTCCGTCCAGGCGACACTACAAAGTTTAAATCTGAAAGAAGTAATGTACCTCGGCGGCAAATATTGGGATGCCATTACGCCCAGATGCATTGAGAAATGCTGGGAAAAGGACTTGGGGCAGCCATTTACTATTACTCAGGATACCAGCGGTGATGATGATAGTTTATTTGATGGATTTTCTGAGAATGATGATGTTCGAGGCTGAGAGGGCATTTGGGAAGCTGATGCAGTCACGCGACGTGTTAATGAATGGAGACGCAAGATATTGACTATGTTCGAATTCTTCAGTTAAGAAATATGATTGACTTTGCGAAGAGCAAACGTGACAGTAGCAGAAAGCAGCTGAAAATCACCGAGTTTTTCAAACAATAATAAAGTATTACAATTCACGGATGAGAAAATTTAGCAGTATGAAATTTATACAGACACCGTTTTTTAACCTTCGGACGTACTGTTCCATCATTCGGTACGTAATATTTCCTATTTATTTTTCCATTGAATTCAGTCACATAATAATCTGTGACAAAATTATTGAATATTTTAAATTTGTGTGCTGATATTTTCGATGGAAATACTTGTATTGTGGATTCAGTGTATGTGATTCGATTCACGGGTGAGTACACGGTGTTGATGCTCTATTCATGCTATAGATTAGATATGTATATATAAACTACACACGTGTATGTACCAATGCGTGGTTCTCTGAATAAAGAAATATATTATATATGCAATCTCTGTTATCACTGCAGGTGTTTTCTCATTTAATATACATTGATTTAAAATGGTAATTATGCCAATGAAGCACACGTTTCTGCACCCGTTTTCATTACCACCCCCACCCACCCCGCTAACCCTGCAAATTACTGTACTGTACATGGTTGCTTATAACATGGTTGGGTTCATAACACGGTTGGGTTCTATGGCTCCCAACTACCGTGTTATAGCGGGGTCCCACTGTGTGTGTGTGTATATATATATATATATATATATATATATATATATATATATATATATATATATACAATAAAAGCGAAGTTATGATAGCCGAGTACAACTAAGTTATCAAGAGTTTTAATGTTTGTGGAATCACACAATCAACGTGTTCTGAAATGTTTGACAAGATGCCCATTTTATTCGAATTGTCCAGAGAGAGAGAGAGAGAGAGAGAGTATTCACAGTAAAATTCCAGTAATAACATCTCCCAGCTGTCCTTAGAGTTTCATTGACAACTCCACGTAAGTACGACGTGTTTTGAAGTCCGAGGCGGTGGGTTCGTACTCTCGAATGACATCGCTGAGTTCTGCGTGCAGTTTCTCTTGAATGTCTGGATTTCTTGACAGAACATCTGCTGCAAAGACGATCGCATTGGCAGTCTACAAAATAATTTCCAAATCTGGACTTTCATATGATTTCATTAAATTCTCAAATACTGTGTTCTCTGAGTCCGCTAAATATCACTGCTGGTCAACAGAATCCTCTAAACTTATCCAGCGGTAGGATTGGACTGACTATAACCTCCTCTCTTGCCATCATAATAGCGCATTAAATGTAACAATTAAAACCACCTATCCAGCCATCATCAACACATCTTAAATGTAACACATAAAACCGCCACCCTTTCCATCTTCAACACACATCAAATATAACAATTAAAACCGCACCTTCTGCCATCTTCAACACACATTAAATGTAACACATAAAACCGCACATCCTAGCATTATAAATACACATTAAATATGACAATTAAAACCGCCCCCGCCCCCCGCCATCTTCAACACACATTAATGCAACACATAAAACCTCCCCTCCTGTCATCTTCAATACACATTAAAAGTAACACATAAAACTGCCACTCCTGCCATCATCAACACACATTAAATGTAGCACATAAAATCGCCCATTCTTCCATCATCAACACATTAAATATAACATATAATCCATAATCAAGACACGTTAAATAGAACATATAAACCGCCCATCCTGCTATCATCAACACACATTAAAAATATAACATATAAAACCGCCCATCCTTACATTATCACCACACATTAAATATGACACCTAACTCCTGCCATCATCAACTCACATTAAAACAACACATAAAACCGCCCTCTCTGCCATTATCAACACACACTACATATAATAATTAAAACCGCCGCTCCTACCATCATCGACACACATTAAAATGTAATACATACACCTGCTCATCCTGCCATCATCAACACACATTATATATAACACATAAAACAGCCCATAATGCCATCATCAACCCACGTTAAATATAACACTTAAAACCGCTATCCAACAGTAAGATTGAACTGAATGCAGTACCGACCTTTGCAAAAGCGGGGCCCGATTTGGATTATTTTGGCGGGGCCCCCTGGGTTTACGCGCGGGGCTCCTGTGAGCACGGCACTTGGAAATAAACTTCTAAACAAGTTTTATATGAAACTGAATTAAAAATTTTCTTCCATCGCTTTAAAATTACTTTCTTTAAAATGACTAACGCGCAGGGCCCGATTGGGCCAAATCGGTTCAATCGACCTAAAGCCGTCCCTGACTGAATGTATCCAACTGTTCCGCCTGCATCAACACACACTGAATATGACACTCAGACTGACTGTATCCAGTAAGCATCAACACACACAGAATATGACTGTATCAAACTTTTCCCATAGCATCAACACACAGAATATGACACTCAAACTGACTGTATCCAACTGTTCCGGCAACATGAACACACACAGAACATGACACTCAAACTGACTGTATCCAACTGTTCCGCCAGCATCAACACACACAGAATATGGCACTCAGACTGACTGTATCCAACTGTTCCGCCAGCATCAACACACACAGAACATGACACTCAAACTGACTGTATCCAACTGTTCCGCCAGCATCAACACATATTGAATATGACACTCAAACTGACTGTATCCAAATGTTCCGCCAACATCAACACACACTGAATATGACACTCAAACTGACTGTATCCAAATGTTCCGCCAGCATCAACCCACAATGAATATGACATTTAAAACCTTATCCTTGCACACGCTGAACATGCAAAATCTTTACCTTCCTCGAGGATTGTATTCATGGTGTCCACCCCTCCCGCTTGCATCAACTCACATCAAACACTTAAAACCTTTATCGGCCGGAATCACTGTACTGACCACATCCACGTCAACACACATTGAACACTTAAAACATTTATCGCCGGAATCACTGTACTGACCACGTCCACGTCAACACACACTGAACACTTAAAACCTTTATCGGCCGGAATCACTATACTGACCACGTCCACGTCAACACACATTGAACACAAAGCTTAAAACCTGGACCTGTCTGAAGGATTCTGCTAACCGTGTCCACCCAAAATCACCCTCTAGCTTGCATGAACAAAATGAACATGATACTTAAAAAAACAAAAAAAACCTTTATCTTCCTGAAGGATTCTAATAACAACATCCACCCTTCTCGCGCACTGCAACATACCCGAAACATAACACTTACAACCTTAATGGTCCTGAAGGAACGTATTTACCATGTCCACCCCTCCCTCTTGCATCAACAGACATTAAACATAACATCTAAAAGTTTTATTCCTCTGAAGTGTTGTAACGACAATATCCAACCAATACGCACGTATTTAACTTAACGGAGTAACCGTATTCACCGGAATGATTGTACTGACCGCATCACAGGAATTATTGTATTTACCGTATTCACCCCTCCCGACATCATCTCCGAGACACTGGCGTAGATCTCCCCTTGTCTGAGTGAGTTACCAAGTGCTGAAGCAGGCAGGTATCCTCCTCCGCCTCCCTGTCCCTCTCTGCTTTCATCTTCTCCATCGTCTGATCAACATATTTTCTAGCTGCAGCAAGACATGTAATTATGATAATTCGTCTGTTAATCAGTCTGTATATATGTGTAGGTAGGGTGTAAAGCCATAAACAGACCAATTATAAGCATACAAAAGACTTCAGTATATTCTGAGTTTGAACTATGACTCTTCAATTGGATTTCTAGATTTTATTCCGACTAATCAAGTACTCCCATTAAATGAACAAATGCAAACAGAAGATAGCCTAATTGGAGTGCAAGAAGAAATAAACACGGATAAAATGAATAAAGGACGGACGGACACATAACAGATTGGGTAATGTGCCGTACCTTTTTAGAAGATTACTTCTTAAGTCATTGAGTTTTCCTACATGTAACTGTATGAAGTTAGGCGACAAATCGGAGTCAAACAGACTGACGAACAGACCACAAATACGAGCTTACATATATATGTTACAATTCTCCATATGAATGTTCTAATTCCTCTTGATTTTTGACAGAGGGGTATGGTTGGTTCAAAGGATGGGTATGGTTGGTGTGCCAACAACAGAAGGCAGTTAACATAATAAATAGAAAGACTCATGGGCAAACAATGTGACCGAATGGCAGACAGGCAGGTTGATGGACGGACAGACACACTGGATGAAGATCTTAGCAGAGAGACATACGGAGTAATAAACTGAATCGAAAACCCATCACAAATAGGACTATTGTGGCTTCGTCATAATTTACCAGTATTTTTTCTAACAAAAGGCGAAGACAGACACACAGTAGATAAGTGTTTATGCAGAGAGACAAATGGGTAGGAAAAGAAACAGATGGCGAGGCCGATAAACAGACATACAGCAGACAAAAATTTGGGTGGACATGCGCAGTAGCCGAATAATATACCTCATACCCGTTTTAAACAGAAGTGCTAATAGCGTCCCTGTGTTTTTCCCAGGTTTTCCTGTACAGGATTTCTGCGAGTGCCACTGGGGTGGCCATAAGTTCCTCTGTGGTTTTCTGCATGGTTTTCACGGCATGAGTGAAGTCTCTTCTCTCCACACTTGGATTCCCACCAAAAACAGCCAAATCGCGTGCCATACAACACCTTTCCAATTGCTACACTCAAAGAAAACATTCAAATGACTGACAGTTCTATTATAAGCATTATACAAGATCATTCAAAAGTTTCATGCACACACACACACACACACACACACACACACACACACACACATTTTTTATTTTTTACTTTACTAAAATTTGAACCCGGGTTGGCGGGTTACGGCATCCATGGCCATTCCTGCACGCACCAACCTCCATATTCACTACACATCCCCATAAAAGGATGCTACCGAGTCACTGATATGGGCATTCGTGCATAGCGTACACACCCGCGCATCGACCCTCAATTAATTCTCATCTAAGGATACAGCAGCGTGAGAATTAAAAGTTATCTAACATCTATGACAATATTATTTCTGCATACTTAAAAAATTCACTTTACAGTATCATGCACTATCCTGTAAGATCCTCGGATAGCACTTTATGCTTTGTACGGTGCATAATTGCAACTGAGAGAGAGAGAGAGAGAGAGAGAGAGAGAGAGAGAGAGAAATTAATATCCCTAGGTCATACAGAAGAACGCTTAATAACATTAACAGAATTTTTAAATACAAATCAATAATATCATATAGGTTAGAGAATTTTTAATTCGTACTCAAATGAAATTTGAACCCGAGTTAACAGATTAAGGCACCGATCGCCTTGCCTGTGCGCGCGCGCGCGCGCGTGTGTGTGTGTGTGTGTGCAAACTGGATTGCAATCCACCAAATAGTTCAGGAGGAGTATGGAAAACAAATTTGTGCAAACAGACGATGACGGGAAACAGAAGTAAAATGGAAAATTGGATTCTGGACTCTTTTGTGAATTTTTTTTCCCACATAAATCGATCCTATAAAAACTGGTCCAGAACCCGCACATAATTTAGACAACTTTCAACTATCTCTATTTTAACGTACCATTGATACGGTATTTTCAAGAAATAATCACTATCTGATCCAAAACAAGTTTACAGAAAGTGATCCAGACCCCCATTTTTTACACTACTAACAGAGCATCCCATAAACTTTTCACTTCTCTATGAGCAATAAAAGAACTAAAAACTAATATAACAAACTATGACATGATAAAAGAGCTAAAAACTAATGTAACAATCATTACAGGATAAAAGAGCTAAGAACTAATGTAACAACTATGATAGGACAATGTCTGTCAGGTCATCTGTGTGCAAAAGGTCATACCTCAGACCTGGTGAAATTCGGTGAAAGATCTTACATGTACATATGTAAGGACATGCTGTCCGGAAACTACTAGTAGTATTTCATCTTTAACCACAGGTCAAAATAAAAATAAAAATCAACGTCGGCGCAACTAAGTGAATCTACCCCCACAGAATAATAACCGGCGGGTCGAAATTTCTTTTATATAGAAAAATGACCCCCCCCCCCTTCCCCCGGTCATTATTCTATATAGAATAAAGATTTACAATGTGTAAATATGTTGGACTCTCCGAGTGGGTTAGTTTATTATACGTTTTAGATTTATATGAATATAGCAGAATGACCAACAATCAATAGGTTTTGTAGAAGAATGACATTGTTTGGTTTTGCTTGTTTTGTTGGGGATTTTTGGTCTGCAATGGCCTATCATCCGTAATAAGTTTTTTTTTTTTTTTTTCTAATATGGCACACAATTTTAAAACATTGAAAGAATTCTGTGTAACACAAGGCCAGGAAAAATGTCTTACGGTCACCACTTAAACTTTCATATAGTTTTTGGATGGTTGAATGGTGTTTTACATCATCTGCAACACATTATTAAACGGTCGATTTGTTTGTGGTGGAAGCAAATCACCCACATACCTCCTGCCAACCGTCTAAAATCGACACTTTCGCACTTACAAGACGAGCTCCCATTGGGTTTCAAACTCGCAGTGGTGGGAGGCAAAAGGGTTTCAAATACAGCGTCTTTACAATCACGGTAATTCTTCGGTCATTTTCTTCTTCTTCTTTAATGAAACTTCAAGCGTGTTTATTTCAAGAACAAAGTTGACCCGACGTCAGATCAAAATGTTGTAAGCTTATATCAAAGGGTCTGTTTTTCCCGCCATTTGATCACAGGGAATATTATCACTTATGTGCCTTTGTTGAGAATGGAAAGTATCCTGTGACTTTAAAAAGGAACGATCAAAACATAAACTTCAAAAGGAAATGCCGTGACAAAAAAAATGGAAAAATGATACAAAAGAAAACATGGCCATCAGGGGTGTGACTTACTTTCCATATATGTTTATGCAGAAAATTTCAACTAACGAAATTTATCTAAATATGCTCAAAATATTTACTGAAAAAATATTTCATTAACACCGACTTCCCATAATCAAACAAGTAATCACAAAAATCTAATAAATCTATAGACTGGAGATGTAAATACAAATGGCGCATACCCTAAATTTATTACAATAATTGCCTCCTCTTCTTCTTGAAAGGCGATTACATTGGTCACTTGGTCCAATGGAACAAAATCCTTATTAGCAGAACATGGGCAACACTTATTTGCCGATTTTCATTGGTTGTGGTTCAATTTTTGTTTACCCTCGCACTATGAACATTTCATTTTGGCAAGCCAGATATGTTGATTATTATAATGATTATAAGATGAATAAATTAAACATATGACGATTAGATTTTAAAAAAAACAAAAACATTATATGTTGATGATTTCTTTATTACTGTATACTGTATGAATTAAATATATAGACTTTGTCGCTTCCATGGGTCAGTGGTAGTTATATTTAAGACTGATACTTGTTATCGTCATCACATATAATCACATGTACTTGTATTAGTATGATACATAGTTATGAATTATAAATAACTTTATTGACTTAACATCTTATCTAAATGCTTAGGTCTCACAAGAGTAAACATGACTTCCTTGATATACAGTTTACCTGACCGATGAAATGATATTTGCAGAATATATTTGGCTACAAATATATGAAGATTATTAAAGTATATAGAACCTAATTATTATTTTAATATCTAAGGGGCTGGTGTGATCCAGTGGATAGCGTGGTGGACTTTAAACCGGACTAACGCTCGCCGATACCACTGAGATTCGTCGGTGTGTTCTTGGGCACGACACTTGCCTTTAGTCTCGTCCGTATGATGGGGACGTAAATCGGGAGATCTATCCGCCGAGTACGTTAAAGAACCACGTGAATCTGTTCGATTGTAAGAGTAGGGCAAGTTCCGGATTTCTGTGTATCCTCTCTCTCTCTCTCTCTCTCTCTCTCTCTGGGGTGACTCTAAATAACCTATAATGTGTTGATGAACCGTTAAACAACATTCAACATCAACTTTAATATCTAAGATTTATCTAGTGTAACTTGATATAGAAAACCAATGTTATACATGAAGTGAAATATCCTACAACCATTGTGAAAAGTGTATTTTGACCGTGGCTTGTGTATTAATAGCTATCCCGCAATAGTGTATTCATGAGCTAAAGCAATAACGTTATACATTATGACCGAACACACTTGCTGTGAAGTCTATCTAAAAATACAACGAAATGTTCTCGATCGGAATTTCCAGCCATCAATGAAGTTTCATTGGCTGACGGGTGCGCGGCCCGAAGAGAGAACATGCAAACATAATTTCAATCCGTTTTCTCGATTATGGTCGTGCTTAATTTACATGTAGTAAAATATAGAAAACATATATTTAAGTTAAATTTAAATGAATCTGAATATTACTTAAACAGTGATAATATGTAACTATATTTACATAATTATCTCTTTAAAATAGGTGCGATGTATCTGTGTGCGTTATATATTTACGCAAGCAGTGGCAGTACATCTATCATTAGGCCCTTTTTACTAGTAGCATTGTTCATCACATAAGTAAGTGCGACCACGGCCCGATATTATACTGCTCTTGTTACCACAGCCCGAGATCGTAATACGATACAAACTAGGTTACTAGAACAAATTGGCGGAAGTCCTTGCTAGCACAACCAGAGACTGTAAATATATATGTTTATATTACCTGGCACAACAGAGGCCTCGTTTAGTCTGATTATCACGAAACTTGCTGAGAATGTTTAAACAAATTAGTTCTCGCTTTCTTTTAAGAATGCTTCACATTGGGTCAAACACTATGCCTCTAGGTCAAATTGTAAAAAAACGTTTATATAGTGTAATAGAAACCACATTTATTGTACTGTTGTTTGTGGTTCTGTTCAAGCTCATGTGAGCGACCCATGGCCATTATGGTCCTCTTGCTTGAATAGTTCTTGATTTGTTTATTTGGTGTTAAACGTAAATTTTAACATATTTTAGGCTACGTATGACGGTCGATTTTTATGGTGGAGGCAGACCACCCACTAATTCCTGGGTAGAATCAGTACTGTACACCACCCGCCATCAGTAGAGTCGACACTTCCTCACTTACAAATCAAGTTCCCAGTGGGATTCGAAACCGTCAGCCCTGACATCGTCACGGGCCGTGTCCGTATTCGACACAACTGCGTTGCATATCTTCAAGAAATTCAAACCGTGTTGGCTTCCATGAATTGTCCTCCTGAACAAAGTGAGCAGCAACTGACGGAACAGTGAAGCAATTACTGAGTAACCGCTTAATAAAATTAATATCGTTCGTGTATTTCAACGCAGTCTCTGTCATCTCTGAATGAAGAGATTCAGTGAGATAAATATCTCCATTAGGTCGTACAAACTGATAATAATTTCTACATTCGGAACTTTGAAACAACCACACGGACACAGGGTCGTGCTTGCTGATATTTCTGATAAAATCGAACATATTACCGTCATAAAATTTAACAGTTCGAGTTCTTGGAAATAACTGTACGTCCGACGTCCACGCGTGCGCGTTATGATCAACGATCTCTATCGAAGCTCCCTTTGATTTATAACGTCTTTATCCTTATTGGAAATTTTAATTTCTTTCCCAACTCAACAACGTCTCTGATCGTAGCTCTGTTTTCTCTAACGCGCTCAGCCCATTTATTTATTTATTTATTTATTTTGCGTCTTAGATCTGTTAGACCATTCCCCCGTAACGCGCTTGTGAAATGTTCAATAATTCTTTCAGCAACACAATTCAAGATCGAAATTTTTATTGGTCGAAGATCATCAACGCTAGGCTTATTATTCAATGGATATATCGCATAAACAACTGCCGTCACAGGGTATGCTCGCTAATAATATAGTTTGTCGATACCCGTCAGCATACCTGGTTTGGAATTTTTATTTAAGGTGACAACATCCCCAGCGCGGTGTGATTCTCTAACAGGGTCACGTTTGTCACGGCTAGTCCAGGTTATGTCGGCGGCGTCTAAAGCTACGATAAATTTTATTCTAAAAAGGTAGTTATGTTCTTCCAGATAATTAATAATTGTCCTTGCTCGCTGGTCATTCCTTACAGCATCAATCCGAGGGTTATCGTCTTGACTAATTCTGAATGTTGGCCACACACGAGCCGCACCATCGTTGCGAAACTCTCTCTTGGCTTCACGGATACGATTGATTAAAGTCTTATTCGTCAAGTCAACATCAACCAGAGCTCACCTCGGCAAATCAGGGGTGATTCTGTCAAGATCTAATCGAGCTTGAGAGGGCTTGATCGCAGATAATCTTGTAAATTCTTCCATCATATAATTAAGGCAAATATCTATTTAAATTAAACTTCAATTTATATTATACAATGATTCAAACAAAGAATAGTTGGAAGTGGTTGATGACTGGATTATAACTCCTTGTAATAAATCTTGTGAAACGGATTTATGAGCATACCGCCTGCAGAGTGTGCGACTAGAGAGTCTAGGACCAAAGCCGTGTTTGAAATGTAACAAGGGAGTCGGGGGGAAACGCAGCTGTGTGTAGACTGTGGAGGCAGAAAATACAGAGCTTTGAAAAGGTATTATGATAAGAAAAATGATGGCGTTGAATCTCCTATGGAAAAAAAAAAAAAAAACGCTGGAAACTATCTCGCTAGATTTTCACATCCCGTCATCAAGATTTATGAGGCGTCGCGTGCTGGTATCATCAGAAAGTGTCGACAAAAAAGACTGGTCGGTTCGGTTGATAATGCTGGTTATCTCAGATTCACTGTTGGAAAAAAGGGATCTCTATCACAAATTTATGAGTGTTACAATGGTTTGATCGAAGATGGTTTTGTGATTGATCATATTAGCAGCCCAAAACTTGATAATTCTTTGACTAATCTTCAGGCGATTACACAGTCAGAATTGTGAACGGGGGAAAACTGGAAAAAATGATAATTATCCAAAGACCAGTTAAATCTGCAAATTTACAGACAGGCGAAGAAATAATATTTCCATCGATATATACAGCTGCCAAACATTTTGATACTTGCCGGGTTTCGGTACAACGTGTCGCAGAAAATATAACCTACACAGCATTTTCAAAGAAATACAAAAACATATTTCAGTATCTCACTCTTGAGAACACTCCAAGTGAAGGGAGATAACTCCGGACAGATCAGCCTAAAGATTAACCAGTAGCCTCGCTTGTATCCGTGTTATATTCTACGACCGTCTCCACTTGTGGAGGGGATTATTTTTTTTTCTTGTGGTTGCTGTATTTCTTTAAAAAAAAACACGTTATCCTTTTCCCCTTGGTGTCTTTAGACAAGGACTCTGTCCCTGACTATGTTAGGGGCCGGGGCAAGATGAACAGGGCAAGCTTTGACAAAGATATAAATAATTTTGAGATATTAGACAAATGAAAATCTGAAAGGAGATACTCACTAGCAGTCGAATACAGGTTTATCAAATTACTCCAACAGGTAATGACACAATCGCTAGCTTGTGTACGTAATGATACACAAGCTGAGCAATCGTTCCACTTGCACAGGCGATTGAGAAAATTAGATCAAAGTTGTCTCAAGAATATGAAACAAAAAAGACTATGGGTGCGCGTGCAAGACAGCTGAAAAAATTATGTATGATTGTAAACAATCGAATTGCGAAATTGAAAGTTGTAACACCGAATAATAGTGCGTGTTTCATTGATACTTGACTATTGTCGGTGGCGTCTGCAGCCCTGACTTTGTCAGGATCTTACATATAAACTTATCGTCAACGATTCATCTCCTAAATCAAGGTTTTCGTGCTGGTCAGTAAGTCTGAAATGTATCCGTGACAACAGCGGATTATGACATCTAGATAAACCGGATTAACAGGTCCTGACACAATTAAAAATCCAGGTGGAACTTCAGGAGTAAATGAGTATAGGATATATCCCTGGGATGCAATCCCAGGCTATGCCTGATATACTCCAGACCCCTTGTCTGAACACAAGGACTGGGTCTAGTAGCTGCCATCGATCGCATCACACACCAGACTGACTGCTATCGTTGATGCGATATTGACAACCCCTGGTGATACATGACGACCACCACCGTCTGGATCATTGTTATGTTTGAGAATAATCGGAGGTTATATTTTTCGCCACGATTCTAGTATCTTTCGAAAATATTCATCAATAATGTCGTTTACTTTTTTCAGCTCGTCGGCGTTAAATCCTGGTAATATGAATGTTGATAATTCTGCTTCTGCAATTGCATAATATCTGAGAAACAGATGTTTGATTGTCGCCAAATAAGGACGTGAAATCTCTGCGAAGCTATCACCAGTAGCAATCACTGTTTCAATAATAATCCGATTGACAAACTTGAGGTCGGATACAACCTGGTTTAGATGCTGTACCATTGTAATGATTTGTTGATTTAGATCGTCGTTGAGATATTCTTGTATGTAACAGGAAAACACCAATAGTACAACACGCCTAAACCTTTTTCTTCGGTTTCTACCACGAATGTTTAACGTCGTTTTGCTCCAATATCACTAACACAGTTCCAGAAGATCCACTAACTGGATAACGCCGTGAAATTGTGGTAGATATTGTAAATGTTGTAACGCCGAGTACTGAGAACCTATATTTACCGGTAACTTTAACGGTATGTTTGATGGATTTATTGAGTGGTGTCCATAATGCTGATCCAGACGCTACTGTATATACTACACCATCGGGAATTTTTTTTTTATATCAGAGAGCTTAATATCGATGACTACTGAACTCCCCAAAAATCATTAATGGTTTTTTTGTGTGTTTCTACGAAAATCTGTAAACGCGGTTACATGATTAGCATATTCAGATCTAAATGTGGCCACTCCATCATTGTAAATAACGAGGTCATCATGGGGATGTTGCTATTGTCGACGTGTTTCTTCGTTGCAGCGTCATCATTTGATTCTGGTTCTCTGAGACCAGTAATTTTATTATTAACCATATTGAGATAACCAGTCATTGAATCACCAGTTTTAGCAACGCATTTACTGATCTCAGTTCTGATCGTGGCGTGATTGCTGTCCACATATTTTTTTGTTGCCACATCATCATCTGATTTTGGTTCTCTCACATTGATAATTGTATTTCTGCTCATGTTGAGATCGCGATACATAATATTTCCAATTCTTCTGATGCATCCAGTAATCTCTCCCATGAGTGTTAGAACTGATTCCTCCGAGCTTTTAATTTTACGGTTTTTAGAAAACACCACTAAGTTACCTTCGGTCGCATCTGAAACCCGCAGAATAATATCTGTCAACTGGATATTGGTCTTTTTAACCATCCTTGCTTATCCTGAAAAACAACAACTTCATTTTCGTCCACACCTGCGAGACGCAAAAGATTAGCGAGCTCATCCTTGACATCGTCAAGGGTTGCATATTTGGATAAGTCACCTTGGGGCTTGCCTTTAGCAGATCTTCCTTAAATATCTACCACTGTATATTACACTAAGACCTGTTTAAAAAGCTGGACGACGATGTTGTCTGGTGGTATACTCGTGCACGACTTTATGAAGCGGTGCCCCTGACGATGTTGACACAGCGTCGAGAACAGCAAGTATATCACGGCCTCATATTGGCGGATAAGTTATTGTCTGTGTTGGTAATGTTGAATACCAGATCGGAGTGCTATGTATTCCGCCGACATATGTTAAAAATTCTTTTGGTGGCGCCAGTCCATACGAATCTAAACAACTCCACGTGGGTCAACTGCTTATGCAACCCAATGAGTAACTGAACCAGAACTTTCATCGAGATTAATGATACCGGTTTCAACAAGGTTTGGTTGTTTTGATAATTGATCACGCATAAAAACACACCTGAAGTTTTTGATGTTTAATTTCTTAGCAGCATCAAGTAAATCAAAATTGGACATGGGAAGCTCGAGACGCTTTGCGTCTAGCGAAGTCTACCGAGAAGTCTCAGACCTGAGCAGCTCGCGACTCGACTGTACCATGAATGAGGGATTCCTGGCAGTCTTAGACCCCGCTCTTTTTTGGGGGAAGTCTTTAGTCCGTGACCTGTTGCTTCTTTAATGCCATCCCAGCGGCAGTTCCAACAGCACCAAGCGCAGGTGCTTTTGCAACAGCTGTGGCTGCAGAGGCCAGCAACGCTGGTATAGCTTCAAGAAGTGGAAATATACCACCCGTCTTGGCAATGTCTTTAATGGCACCCGCAGAAAGATCTTGAAGTACTTGAGTTGACGTTCTGTCAAGGACAGATTATTTGGACCTTACAACGCTGATGATTTCAGCGATATTTTTATTCCAGAATTCTTTTTTAATGCTGTTTGTAGTTTTTCAATCTGACCAGTAGTAAGAGCAAAATTAATATGATGATGACATTACACTATTGTTACGAGTCTATGATCTTGAAATAAGTAACAGAAAAGAGTAAAGACAACAAGCTTTGTAAAATTTAACAAATAATTTATTTCCGTAGAATACAAAGTGACAAATGAGAAAAAAAAGAACTTACGGTTACACGAATTAAATCCAGAAATAATCCAAGAATTAAAATATAGAAGTCCTAGTAATAAAAAGTCCTGTATGAAACTTGAGTTTGAGTCTCGATGAAATCCAAAATGGGAGGCGATGACGACAGTTGTGGTCATCGAAGTGCTGCTGTGTTAACAGTCTTTTGTTGAGTCACAGAAAATATTATTCCAGATTTGAATTCAGTATAAATTCCAATAAATGTCTTTATGCAAGAATTTTGTCAGATCACTTTTGTATTTCCAGGGAAAAGATTCACTTGAATTCAATAATTTGAAGAAAATAAAAATTCAACCCAAACTGGTTACAACATAATAACTTAACGTGTCAAGTGTTTAAGCCTAATTGACAAACGTCTATCAAAAACAACAATTATACGCTAAATAAGACGCAAAACAGATTCCCGGATGAGGGTCAAAAGATCATTCTTCTGGAAAAAATAGAAGTTTATTATCAATCGATATATGGCTACTTGTCACGTAGTCCAGGTATGACCTTGACTTAACTTAATGATTCTGACTCTGAGAAACAATTTTTTTAAAAAAAAGTTGTTTACCAAACTGTCACTGATTTTGGAACAAGGTCAAGAACTATATACAATGTTTCTATTATTAGTTGTTTATGTCAATGAAATTAAAAATAAAAAAGTATCAGTCAGGTCAAACAGAACTGAACTCAATGTTTCATTACAATAGCATGTAATGGAATTAAAATATTTAAAACTAACAAACAAATAATTAAATTAAATATACATAACAATATCATGGACGATGTAATTATTAATCGTGCAATCGATTACATTTTTTCCACTGGGGCATCAATGACTCTCATTCGTCCACCAACATCTTCAAGCAGCACTGTTTTGTCTGACAGTATAACAGCGATTACTCGATAATCAATAACACCAGCTGGCAGTGTGCCTACTGGAGCTCGAAAATGTATGTCAACGACTGACTGTCTAAACAAATCTATGTGTTCAAGCGAGAAGTAGTAGATCGGATACAACGTCGAGAAATCCCGCTGAGATATTTGCAAACCAGAAACCATTTTCTGATCACTCCCCATGAATGTCATCAAGCGATGATAAGTAGGTGCAACGTGATTATTTTCAAAATCCAGCAACACTTCTTCAGACGGTTCTTGATGTCCATTTATCCTCAAAGAAACTCCACTAACCCCAAGTTGGTCAAATGCCATTGTAAAAGGGGGGGGGGGTCGTGACGTGAGACGTGCACGTGCGTGTGCCCCTCTGTTAATGATTTGGCGATCGTTATCTAGGGGATGACCTCCCTCGATGTTATTGCCCAGCGTGAATAGATAGATAGAACAATGACAGAGAACTAAGCAAGACTATTGAGAAGAAATAAACAAATACGAGCCCCCTTAAACAATAAAATAAAATAAATTTAATTAATTAATACATAAGCAAACATTGCAATTACAATCCAACCAATTTACATTAATGGAATTTAATAGCAGTGTTCAATTTACGGATTCGTTCATCATAGTAACGAGTGGTGAAAAGAGTACAATGTCCACGCCCGAGTTGCATCACCTGGCGTCGTTCTCTCTTGATTTTGTGTATTCCACGTCTAGCGTGTATGCTTGGTTCTTCCTCTTGACCCTTCTATTCTGAGCTATCTATTTGCGGACTTCCCTCTTGCACTGTCCTCATCGGGTTTCTCGGGGGGGGGGAATATAGAAAGCTGTTCCCTTAAATGACAAGATTACGACTAAAGCTATATATGTTCACCACCTATCCGTATATATAAAATCTCTCACTTTCGTTATTCAGAAACGTAAATAGCTATCCACACTGCATAAAGTGACCTTAACGATTAACGGTCCTTACAAATTTACTGTATTTGAGGTAAGGTACAATCGTTATCTATAGTTACAAATGACCACTGCAATATACCAAGTCTGACCTTAAGTAAACAGTTCATAGTCCCTGCTCCACGCGGAAATTGCCGTATATATCAGCATACATTTCTATACGTCTTCTTACAGCTGGCTAGTCAATTCCGCTCAATAAGATAACTGCTCGATTACTATTACATAAGATTCACTAAATTCTAGCTTACAGTAACCAATGACCTGTAAGATCATTTGAGCATTACAAAATCTTTCAATGAGATTCATGGCAGAAATTTCCAACTCAAACCACGTTTTCCTAGACACAACAACCAGACTGGTAGAAAACAAACTCCATACAGACACCTACTCGAAACCAACCGACAAACACCAGTATCTCCTCCCAACCAGCTGTCATCCAAAACACTGCATTAGGAACATTCCATATAGCTACTACAGGTTTGTTCGAAAGGATTAACTTTAGTGCATCCGACGATTCCACGCTGGGCATGTGTTTCGCGATGATTTTACCTACTTTGGGGTTGTCTGGATGGTAGGTCAGGATAAATGGTATCCTATCAGCCTTTTCCTTCTCTCCATATTTTAGTAGGTCATCGCGGTTTGTTTGTTTAGCCCTTTGGATTGCCTCCGCAATCAGGTCTTTGTTGTAGCCTCGGTAAATTAAATGTTTAGATAGCTCCTCAGACCTTTCTAGGAATGTTTCATCGTCGGAGGAAATTCTGCGTATCCTCAGTGCCTGGCTATATGGAATGTTCCTAATGCAGTGTTTTGGATGACAGCTGGTTGGGAGGAGATACTAGTGTTTGTCGGTTGGTTTCGAGTAGATGTCTGTATGGAGTTTGTTTTCTACCAGTCTGGTTGTTGTGTCTAGGAAAACGTGGTTTGAGTTGGAGATTTCTGCCGTGAATCTTATTGAAGGATGGAAGCTGTTTGTCGTTGATATGAAATCATCCAGATTTTCTCTTCCATGTTGCCACTTCATCTCTATATCATCGATGAAGCGTACCGACTAGTATGGTCTAAGTTCTACCGATGGTAAAAGTGACCCTCAAGTCTTCCCATAAAAATATTAGCATACGAGGGGGCCATTTTTGTACCAAGTGCAGTCCCATTGATTTGGAGGTAGTTTTCTTCTTATAGTGATGTCTAGCAATGGGGCATCATGCCGCAGACATGTAGCATCATGTCCCACCCAGTCACATTATCCTGACACCAGGCTAACCAGTCCTAACACTAACCTCTTAATGCTGAGAGCCAAGCGAGACAGCTGTTAGCACCATTTTATAAGTCGTTGGTATGACTCGGCCGGGGTTGAACCCACGACCTCCCGCATCCGAGGCGTACATTCTAACCACTAGGCCACCAGAGCGGTCCGCGTTGGTGTGAAAATGAACAATCGTACCATCAGAGTCAGACGATTAATGTAAATCTGAAGATTCATATATCAGCAAAACTGTCAGAAACTGTTCTGACTTCGTAATAAGGCATCATAGGTATGAGTATAATCCACAAAAGGTTTGCGAATATTTGAAAATCACGAAAAACTTTAACGAAAACCAATGTTTGGAGTAAAAAATATTTCTTTGATATGCTCGCCAGTTCATAACACATTAAAGATACATCCATGAAAATATTGTCCCCAGCTTCATCCCCGATATACAAAGACATTTTCCGCATCATTGGCTTGTTTTCTTAACAAAAGTCCCAAAATGTCGTCAGCTTGTCGAGATGGAACGCAGACGATAGTGATCTCCTCTTGCATATAGGGACTGGCACCAACAGCCTGGTACCCGCCCGGACCTCCCATGATGCTTGTTTCGCATCATGGGAGACCAGGGTACCAGGCTACTGTCACCAAATCCAGTTAAATGGACCCAGAACACAATTAATTTTCCTATATAGTCTCTACATTTGTTTATCAGTACTGAACTTTCTACTGTGTGACAATCAATACAAATCATATATGTTAATCTAAAATACCTTCAAAGATGACTTCACGGTGAAGTTCTTGTCATAGGTTCACGGCATAAACAAGCAACATGCAATGGAACACAGATTTCACTTCCGGTTCATTACCAAGGCCTTATTACTCATGTGCACTGTCGCCGAAATACACACAGACAACCACACTATAAGCTCATATTCTCAAGAATAAACCTTTAAATCCCTACCAAAAAGGTATAAATATAACTCTTGTATCACCATCAAAATGAGAGGAAAAAAATGCTCTAAAAATAGACTAGAACTACATTCGTGGGTACTGAGCTGGAAGTACTAATTGTGACCTGATTCCTAACAGGGTTAGAAAATTTCACATAAATGGACAAAACTTCCATCTGTGATAAAATAAATGTCTCTGAAACACTGTTGAACAGTTTCAAGGAATTTGATCCATGAATATGACAGAGGCTTTTATCTGACAACATTGTAACAGAAGCACAAGCAAGTTCCAAATGGGCGACTGTATGCACCAAACGTAAAGTTTAATTGTGATTTTACTAATCAAGATAAACACTTCAAATAAACTGTAATTAGCTTTTAGTCCTAACACCAATTGGGAAATTACTAGAAATTAAACTTGACTGTTAAACTTTCCTAAAAAGATTCAGTTTAAAAGTACTAATTGTGACGTGATTCCAAATGGATGCTTTCTACATATATTACGTACTTCTGTTAGAGTGACTGGAGTAAGGTGAAGATTTTTGCACTTGCAACATGCGCAACGAAGAAAACGATGACATACCTCTATATTGCTTTATGTACTGTGGCTGCTATTTCTTTGGGTATTACACTTGTGGAAATTATGCATGATCTAAGCACACAGCTAACCGAAATGGCTGCTCCAATGTGCTTGAAAAATAAGCTTGAATTCGTCCATTGTACACTATCTTGAGCAGTTATTAAGATAGGAAAACAAATTTTCCAGCTAGGCAATACCAGCTTCGAAAGCGCAATGAATGGATTACAATAGAAAAGTAAAATAAAAAAGTCATCACCTCCAATTTTGTTTTACAATTTACCTCTGAAGTTCAGAAAGTGTAAATGACCAAGGGAGCAGCAATTTTAGCATCATTTGGGTCGCTGGTTGCTACTGGGGTTTTCCAGGGTTTTTCCTCACCATGAATTGCTTATCTTGTGCTAAGATATGGCGTTAAGCCCCCAAACAACACCTACTATACTTGCATTGCCTTCCGTTTTCAGGAAACTAATCCCTGGTTTAAGTTAATTATTCCCTCCTCCAATAGTATTGGTGGGTCAGAACCAAAATGAACATGAACATAGTCTGACACCTTAGTATGTATGTATGATTTAGATTTTTAAGGTAGCTTTAACAATTTTTAAGTCATATCGCTACGATGTCTGTAGTGTGACGGGTTAGCACTGGGGCATCATGCCGCAGACATGTAGCATGATGTCCCACCCAGTCACAATATCCTGACACCAGGCTGACCAGTCCTAACACTAAACTCTTAATGCTGAGCGCCAAGCGAGGCAGCTGTTAGTACCATTTTAAAAAGTCTTTGGTATGTTCGGCCGGAGTTCGAACCCGCGACCTCCAGCATCCGAGGCGGATGCTCTACCACTAGGATACCGGAGCAGTTTTGTTGACTCCTTAGTCACAGCCAACATACGGCTTACCATCACAATTTTTCTTTGGACGACGTAAGCGTTATATGTGTGCAATATCGCTCATTGAAATTTGCTTTAATTCTTTTATTTTTAACGTCAGTTTGGTTTTCATCTGTCTTTTAGTGCCGAGTATTTGTCTCCTCAGTCCGGTTGCTAGAAAAACCGAAATACGCTCAAAAACCGAAATACACGATTATTTACATCTTGTATGTGTATATTTTCGTGTATTTCCAGAAAGTATGATTTGTCATTGTTTTAATAATACTAATTAAGCAAAACTTGTTTTGATTTAAGCGGATTTGATGCAAATTATTACTTTTTGCCGTTGTGGGGCGCAATCCATGTAACGACGTCACTCGGTCGTACTTGACATTACTAGATTGGACAGATGTGATACATCGCTAATCAGTCAGAACTTAAAATATGAGATTATGATTGTGAGAATCCAGAATTTATATTTACATATTTTCGGTGGAAATATCATATACTTACGTGTTTTAAAGTAAATAAAGACGTAACGGACTGTCACGTGCCTCCAACGGTACTATTTCTAATACCAGCGAAGGTGTACAATTCAAATTTAAATAGCTCGGAACACCCAGTCAGCAATGCCGGCGGCCTAGTTGTATAAATAACATTTGCCAGAAAGGTAAAAGGTATAAATATATCAAATTTATTCAGTAATTTCATCGACAAATTTCTCAATCGCAATTTCTTTTGAACAAATACAGTCAATGACCTATTCACAGCAGCCAGTTCCTATTTCATCATATGAAATTCAAAGTCTTAAGTGAGTGTTTCCGTTCAGTGTTGTCTCTTTTGCTCATCTGTCAATCACTGTTCGCCTGTTGTTTCTCTCTGATACTTCCGTTACCCTTGACTACTTGCTCTCCTGGCACTTCTAGGGGACGGGTGTGTGTGTGTGGGGGGGGGGGGTGCGCTCACCAGTTATTATATACTTTTGAGAGAGTGACGTACGGAAGGTGAAGTTGGTTGCATTTAAAAAAAACAGTGGAGAGAATGTTGGCATACCTCTATGCTACTTTAATGTAATGTGGCTGACATTTCTTTGGATATTGTACTTTTGGAAATTGTAAACTATCTTAGCACACTGCTAACTAATATGACTGCTCCCTTGTGCTCCAAAAATCAGCCTGAATTTGTCTAAAGTACACTATCCTTAGCAGCTATTAAAATAGGGAAAATGAATTTTGCCAGACTAGACAATACCAGCTTCTGAAAGTGCAATGAATGAATTACCAAATATATAAAATGTAAAAAAAGTTATCGGCTCTTTTTTTTATATATACAATTTACCTATGAAGTTCAGGAAGTGAAAATGACCAAGTGGAGCTAGCACTTTTTGAAAGGTGCATATCTGGAGTAAGGCCAAGCTGTATACTCTATAACCCATATTACCCCATCAATCGTACACCAAAATAAAGGGAACTAAAGGTTCTTTGAACAATATCTAACATATACAAGGTCTTTTTTTTTAAATAGCCAGTATAACCAGTGAGGAAACCCGGGGAAATTCTATTTCTTTAAAATTCTAAAGTTATGCAAGAAACGAAACTGTAGAGCGACATCAAGATCCGTCCTTCCGACACTTCCAGTACTCTCTATCATGTGCTCCTTCCGGCGCTGCGCCTCCACACAAACTGCTGACGTCACAATAACACCTACCACGTGCTCTCCACGTCTCTTTACTCTCTCTCCGATGTCGACTCTAACATCCACCCAGAAAGATTCCTCAAGAAACCTTTGTTTGCAAAGCCAAACCCAGAATTTCACTAGCATTCCCGCCGTTTAACGAGCGCATAACTCGAGTATAGTCTAATGCCTCTCAACTTCTCTATGATCCACCCCTGGCGAGGTTCACACATGTACTGATTGAAAAATGGATTTAGTCCGAACATAAGCGGTTGCTTATTGAAACTCCGCTCTAGATTTTGGAATCTCTCAGTTTTGATTTGATAGGTCTGGTCTCTTTGAAAACTGCCCTGGGGTAATTTACACTTACTTGTTACTTTCGGGCTTCCGGTCCCCAAAAACCCGAAATTGCTGCCAAACCGGTCGCAGAATTTCCTTTCAATTTGCCTGGGACAGGTCGTTGAATAATGGTTAAACAACAGACAGTCAAGTTTCTTTGTGTCCGGAATCGCGTCTATAGTCGTAATCTTGCATAATATTCATTGACATTATCCCAGGTGCTCTTAACTACGAATTAACTATAATAAAATATGTGTATACATGAAAAATGAAGCATTAGCAAATTTTCCCCACAACGTGACACATACATACAAAACGAGGTCAAAGCTGTGTAATCAAGTACAACCGAGTGACTTCTTTACGACAATAGAGCGAAAAATATAAAAATGTAAATAATTCCTATAAAGATCACTAAAATCAAATTATATTATGCTTATTTAATCATTATTCAAACACATACAAACCATAATATATTTATCTTCTTTAGTTTTAGGATACAAAAATATCTGTATTACGATACTGGAGTTTATTTCCGTGTTTCTAGTAATCCTCCTCAGTCCTTGGTTTTGAAGGTTTATGTGTGGGGAAGATTACTGCCCTCTGAAGCAAGAACATTATACGACCTCAGTGGTTCGATGATGATCTTAGGGCCAAGACTTCCTGATCCTATTACGTCAGTGCAAGAGAGGGGTCGATCCTAGGACCCTTCCAAGGGAAAATATTTAAGAGATAGTCGCACTTACAATTTAGAGGCAAGCATCGCCATCTCCAGGTCGGTGTCGTGGTGACCAATCTCCATTCCCCATTTAACGGACACCAAGCACCAGACAAGGGCGCTGGTCACCGGTCATGGAGCTTCGATCACTGGTCACTGGGATTTGATTATCGCTCTGGGAAGAGGAATCAGGTCCATATCCTCTGCCCTTGCGTTTCCCTTTAAATTCCTCGGGGATTGGGAGTCGGGATGTACGCACCAGACTATGTATGGGGGATCGAATTAACGTCCTTTAATGTATGTTCCCTGGATTTCCCTCTCTTGGTTTCAATATAGGAAGCACGTGACAGGGTTTGGACCAGTTCATTCTCTTCAGGTCAGGGCCAACAAAAAGGAGAGGGACGTACTACTCACCCTCTGAAGAGATCTTTTAGAAGGCCTAGTTCCTTCACACCCCATTATAACCCATTAGTGGCTTTGGAAACCCTATTTCGACCTCTTCCTCTCCAAAGATCATGACTAGGAATGAAATTCCAGTTTGGCCTTGGGAATGGGCTCAGGATGATGATGCTATCTCCATCATGGTGGACTCGAATGAGTTCTTGGAGGAACCGGTAGTTATAGCCCCTTGCTCCATCCCACCTCTCGGGATAGGTGTTGGAAAAGAAGGAAGTTTGGACTGTAAGGTGGCGAATACATGTTTCCGCTTTCTTTGCCAGAATTGTGTCCTTAGCTTTCTTAGATGGGGTTTTAGGGGGCCAAAGCCTGCGAATTGGCCAGCAGCTGGAGGTATGTGTAAAGTCTCGAAGTATCGTAAAGTGCGGGAGCAACAGAAAATCTGGACAAGATGTTGCCACAGTCTCTCAATTTGAAGAGAATCTACTTGTCCCCTCTTTTAAGTTTCGAGAAATATTATCTGCCTCCACCTACTTGTCCATTCGCTGACTTGGTCCCTTATGACCCCTTCTCCAACTCGGACTGTGGAGCATCACACGAGGACAATGGTTGGATTGTGGGATCGGCTAAGAGTTAAAACCTAAGAGACCTTGTAAATCATGATCTGTTCTCTTGTTACAGTCGCTTCGCATGTTAATCTTACTTCGCTGGTCTCCCTCGGTTTCTTCTAAGAGAAATCGCCGTCTCCTGCCTGCATCAACACACACTCAATATGACTCATAAACTGACTGTATCCAACAGTCCTAACTGCATCAATACATACTGAACATGACACTTAAATTGACTCTATCTGTTCCACTTGCATCAACACGTACTGAATACGAGACTTAAACTGACTGTATCTAACCGTACCCCTGCATCAACACACGCTGAATATAAAACTTAAACAGACTGTATCTAACTGTCCCAACTGCATCAGTTCATACTGAATATGATACTAAAACTGACTGTATCTAACTGTCCCGATTGCATCAACACACACTGAATACGACACTAAAACTAACTGTCCCGATTGTATCAACACACAATGAATATGACACTAAAACTTACTGTATCTAACTGTCCCGATTGCATCAGCACACACTGAATGACTCTTAAACTGACTGTATCTAACTGTCCCGATTGCATCAATACACAACGAATGATACTAAACTGACTGTATCTAACTGTCCCGATTGCATCAACACACAATGAATATGACACATAAAACCTTATCTCCTTACACATTGTACATGCAAAACTTTTATCCTCCTTGAAGGATTGTACCCACCAAGTCTACCCCTCCCGCTTGCATCAACACACATTTAACACATATGACCTTCATTCTCCTGAATGACTGAACTGATAGTGTCAACCCTCCCGCTTGTATCAACACACATTGAAAAATACTTAAAAGCTTTATCTCTTTTGAAGGATTCATCGTGTCCACCCCTCCCACTTGCATATAAACTCACACTGAACACTTAAAACCTTTATCCGCCTGAATGACTGTACTGACCACATCCACCCCTCCTGCTTGCATATTTTCTTCACCTGTTCTGACTCGAGAGGAAAGAGGTACACAGCATTTTGCGTAAGGCTGCAGACTAGAGGGTGCAAAACGACTAGACTCCAGTTTTATATTACTGATCTTTTACACTGAAAAATGTTAAAAGTTTTTGGTCATAATAAACTTTTCTGCCTTATAGAAATGTTATCGCAATTGATCCTCACGATGCATACCTTCACATCTTCTGCACAAGAAATGCATCAGGTTTTGTTTTGACCTGGAGATTTTCGATTTTGTGCCGTTTCTTTCGGCCTCGCCTTTGCGAGGGTGATGGAAGTGGTTGTAGCACACTTGAGGTCATTAGGTATTCCCATTCTTCAGTATTTCGAAGACAGGTTGATGCACAACATCCTTAGACGGGGATAGTTTCTTGTTTGAGTCCCAACTGACATTCCCAAATCCCATTCCTACTGCACACCAACATATCAGAATCAGGATGGGGGCTCACCTGGAGCTAAAGGGGATAGTTCGTTCCGGAATTTGGTTCCGGGGGCAAAGCAATGCTTCATCTAAAAGATAGGCCTCTTTGTCCAGCTTCAGCCTTAGGATTTTATTTGACTTCAAATGGGCGAAGGAAAGACAGAAGAGTCTCTTCCTACGTTTTAAGGGCTCCTCTGATATATCAGTAGCTACTGCTTCGAGGCAGATTGTCCTCACCATGAAGGCATTGTATCAGTCCCTCACTAAATGGGACCTTTATTTCATGATTTGAAGAAAATTAAAGCCCTTGCAGTGAAGGCTATTGTTACAATCTTTGGGCATATTTGGATTATTCTTGGACTATGTTATGATAGTCACCTAATGGCAGTCTCACTCTACCTTTTCCTTTTGCCATCAATATTTGGCAAATCAAAGCAAAAGCATTTGTTCATTGGTCCTATAGTTATGGTACAAGTGGTCCAATCTTCAACCAACTTATAGTAGTGAACACTCCCAATGTAAGGTTAAGTATAATTTTCTACACGAGATTTGTAGAGGTTGGCAGTCTTCATCCTAACTGGTAATTCAGCAATGAAATAGTAGCATGTACTTTATAATTGGTTTTGATTTTTTTGTACAGAGATAATTTTAATTATGTTCTACTTACCTGCTACAATTGCAGAAATTCCATCATTCCACTTCACTATTGTGTCCTATACTCAAGGCTTATCTCAAATGGGGATGGTATTTGATATATTAGCTGTTAACTAAGGAGTCAGACTTTGATCACGTTTTATTTTTCAGTTCTGTCCCTTCAATACTAATTGGATCGCATACTTAGGTTGGAAGGGCAGGAGTCACAGAAAAGAAAAGCAGTGCATTAGTAGCAACCAAGTATAACATAAATAAAACTAGTTTTAGCCCACAAAATACTACATGTTACTCCTGGAACAGATCTGACTTTTGACTTTGAGCTCTTAATTAAAACGAAAGTAATTACATTCTTAATGTTAGAGTATCTCAGCCACAAATGTAACCGAATTTGATGTATATATTCCTAATGGACAGACTTTATTATGAATTTAAATCACTTTAAACTTGATGACAATGCAGTTGTACATTAGCATCAAGACTGAAAATTGTATATTAAAGATGGGTGTTACATCGTTGTTTTAATATTACTCATGACCTGATCTATCAAATGTGTGACAACAATGAATGAAAGAAAACAACATCATGATGGGTATTATATCTTGTTTTCCCATTTAAAACATTTTTGGAGAAAATTAAATGCATGAGGGCTGTTCCATTAAAACATACATGGGACCCGGGGACGGCACTTTTATAAACATCTATCCCAGGGTGGTCTTGATTCAAAATTGCTTCTGTCCCAGGTTGTTTATTCAATAAAATCGGTTCTATTGGTGGTTGGTATAACTGGTTCTGTAGGTCTGTCTAAAAGTGCGACCTAAACATAATGAAAAAAACTTCCACTTTCGATACCCATTTATTAAATTCGTATTTTATGTTATGCACGCCGTATTTGTTCCCATCAAGAGAAGGCCTATTTCCTTCGAACGGACAACAGACTATAAAACGTTGTCATTGGTCAGCTATAAATAGGTCGGGAAAGTCAACCACGTGATCTGCATTTGTAGTTTTACTAATCACAAACAACGTGAAAATCTGTCTTTATTTTCTCAATCATAGGAAAACTAGCAAATTTTTAAACAAATCTCCTTATAAAATTAAAGTGTAAATTCTGCGACATTAATTTTAGTCTCGTGAGACTTGGTTTGCATCAGTCGGATCCGATGCTCGCTGCGAAAAGAAACGAATGTAGCCGTATTGTGGCAGTTATGGCGGTGAAACATGTTTTCGACAGGGGAAAAAGTCGGTATTTGGTTGAGAAAGCAAAGCCTTGAGAAATAATTGACAGCCTTAGAGGTAAGTTCAGTTATTTTGTTCAGTAAGCTAATCAAAAAGTGTTAAGAGACTAGTGAAATTCTGTTTATGCAATCATTACAAACGTTGTTGTCATAGACTCGTTTCTGTCGATCAAAAGCCATTGGCATTGTAACACGTACTTGTCTTCATCCAGTTAACGCAAGATGACC
>JAECUM010021839.1:0-32757 GCA_016617855.1 Megalonaias nervosa | reverse complement strand
TTGTGTAGCCTTTGAATAACATAGTTTTGTATACCAGTCTTATGCCAGCAGCAGGGAGGGTGAACAGACCAAATTTATTCCTGAAAATAAAGCTTCCTACAGAGGGTAAACCAATACAATAGTCAATAACGCTAAGTATGGGAGGGTGAACAGATTAATTTTATGTGCGAAAATTAAGCTTCATACGGAGGGTGAAAAAATACAAGCCTTACTGAGACCTCTAATCGGGTTATTTTTTTGTGTGTCAAATATATTTACCGGGGTCGTCACCCATGTGTGTGTGTAAAAATTAACTGGTCTCTCAACCAAAAATTTTATCGAGACCTATACGATATCGCGACCGATAATTATGTAAATTTATCGTTATAAATCCGAGAGGAATCGCTTGCGCTTTTGAGAAGAAGTTTCTAAACTTAATCATATCCATATCCCTTGAACACCAAGTCCGGTGAATATGTCTTAGTGTGTGGATATCAACACCATTAAAAACAATCAGAAGATTGCACTTACCCCTGATCGCTTTAGGTATTTGTGTATATCGCTGTGTAACATATATAATATCGGTGTTTTTGTGTCTGCCTCGGGAAGATATCCGAGCATCACTTCATCGTATACTACTAGATTATTAATACATCCATCTAGATCATCCACAGATGGAGCTTCGTTGATGTCTGTGATAAAATCAATAATATCATTACCGTCATCGTCCAATAACTTTGTATTTTCATTAAAATCTTTAAGCACGTCGTAACATCGCTGATCATCTACAGACAGTGCCACTAAATACAACTTATCCCACTTGAGCCATCTAATTATCCGGTTAAGCAACAATTGCGTCTTACCAGACCCAGATGGACCTATAATAATTGCTCTAATAGAATTTGGTAGCGCTGGATGATGCTTGACTGGAACTTGCTTTCGTGTCGCTGAGAAATCGATGGCATTCATGTTGTAGAAATATAATAAACAATATGAATCTATATTGCGCTCGATGCAGAGCACCCACTCCCACCATTGGATAAAAAACAATAACGATGAGGAATAAAAAGCGTGCACTTAAAAAGGCAAGTGTATGAAATGTAATACAAAAAATTACAATTTATCTCTTATGCAACAGGTAGTGATATCGCTGCTTCACTGCGAAAATTACCAGGAGCTCCATGGGCCTAATATCCTGGCGAAAAGCATCTTTCTGGATATAATTATTGTGGTCCTGGAACCCGACCTGATATCAGACTTGACGAGAAAGATCAACCAAGACCTGGAGAGTATCCAATAAATGCGATTAATCAAGCGTGCCACGTTCATGATGTTGCGGATAAAATAAAGATTTACAACAACGACATATTGCAGACTTGAAGTTGATTAACACTCTAAAATCTGTAAAAAAAAAATAAATCTCAGGGAATCGCTTGCTAATTTTTTGATAAGATCTGTGATGAAAGCCAAACTAATGCTAGCGGCCAATAATTAGTCGGCCAATTATTATTATAATAATGGATTAGTAAACTTGCTAATGCGGCAGGTGTCGCATGTTCTGTTGCTGCAAATTGGTTAGCAAGACAGGGAATATGGCAAATTTATCTACCACGACCTAAAACGTTTTGATGTCAGCACTCCCAATGAGGTTCATCAGGTGGATATTATGTTTTTACCACACGATACTATTAAAACTGGTAGACGCCAATCACCGACATACAAATACTTGTTGACTGTGGTGGACGTTGCAAGTAGATACAAAGAAGCAGAACCACTATCAACAAAGACAGCAACTGAAGTTGCATCTGCTTTTGAACGACTTTATCGACAAGGACCCTTGTGATGGCCACAGTTGCTACAGGTTGATCCTGGCAAAGAATTTCTTGGTGCAGTAACGTCGATGATGAAACAACATAACGTCAAAATCAAACAAGGACACATCGTAATTCATCCTGATCAGGCAATCGTTGAGCGATTTAATCGAACGCTTGCTGAGCGATTGTTTGGATATCAATATGCGAAGGAAATATCCCTGAACAAAATTCAGGCGGATAAGAGATCTCGTGAATGGGTTGCAAGTGTGACAGCTGCTTTAAATAATGAAATTATTCGTGGAATTTCTATGACCCCTTCAATGCGATCTCGAAGAAACACATACCAGTAGAACGATGGGACTCTTTCTCAAAACTGCCACTACTAGGTAATGTGACTATCAGATATTTGTATGAGCTGGAGAAGCTTGAGGGAGGGGGTAAAAAAAAGAGAGACTGACCCCGTCAGGAGTGTAACTACACGTAACATTTCCAGCGTGGTAAGATCCACGAGTAGAACTGCAATCTACAGACTAGGATCAACTGCTCCTCAACGTGGATTTGTACGTGAACAATTACAAGTAATTCCTGAAGATACATAATTACCACCGCCTTCACTTTTGTGAATTTGCTCGTCGACGTCGATTACACTCAAGACAGGTCAACATCACATTGTCGAGTGTATGGCCGAGACTACTATTAATTATATCCACTGGAAACTGTCGTGGGTCATTAGGAGAATACTGTCACAATATTGCTGTGTTACAGCAAGCACAATGATTATTTTGATGTTGTTTCAGTGTTATGATAAATTCAGTATCAAGATCAAAGTCGCGCTTATTTTTTTGTCACATCGCTGATAACCAGCTAATTGTTTTCTTACTATACCATCGCCATTGCCAGTAGTTTGATTATTATTTACTGTGAAGTCTATGATAACCCTCCGCAGCTGAGATATTCTTCTGACTCGAGACACTGCGAGATAAACTAAATTTGACCATTCAATACGATCATCAACAATCTAAATATTTATGTCGGAAATAGTTAATCCTTGTGACGAATGATTAGTTATAGCATATCCTAGCGTCCATGGAGATTTATCCATCGTTAATGCGCTCTCAACAGCAGTCACAGAAGCTAAAACAATATCATTTAATACAAGATTTTGTTTACCACCGCCACCTGGGATTTCAGCATCAATATATTGCCGTCGCGTATTTGCTGGGCGATAACATAATGGTACTGGTAGATCTGAAATTTTTTCTTTATGTAACAGAAATAATTGCTGCTGAAGTGAATCACGAACTATCTTCCGACTTGCAACTGTCAAGTCAGGAGGCCTCCACAGATTCCAAAAATCACTCATCGCAGTCTCTTGAATTACCTTACGCATTACTTCACATTGAATCTTATCCGGCTGCAGTCTGATTAGCTTTGTAAATTCCTTCAGCGATTCATCAATAGGTCTATGATCTCCAAGTATATCCTCATAATAATCTACTAATTCATTTTACCAATCATGTGGCGATTCACCGACAAAAGGTGGTGGTTGACCATGATCGCCACACATGATCACAGCAGTATTCCGGGTCGATAACCAATCAAGAAACATGTTGAGTACAACGGAAGACACTCTGCATATCTCATCCCAGATAATGATCTGAGGAATATATTTCTCACCTATTCGTTCAGCTGTCCACGTATATCCCTTCCACCGAAAGAAACTGTGATAAGTATGAGATATAACTCCTCTTTCTTTCATTTCTCTGGCGAGTCAATGTGTAGGCGTCAAAACAACCATGTCAAAGTTCCGAAATAATTCGATTCCACGTGTTGTTTTACAAGAACAACCGCACCCGTTAAGATAGGCTGATGACAACGATGGCATTTGACTATTTTTATAATATATCTCCTCAGATTTATAATCAGCGGATTCAGAATAACTAACTGTTCGATTTGATAACTGCCCGTAGGTATGCCAACAACATGCCAATCGGGGGTTCCATCAGGTTTTTTGTTTTTTTTATACGAAAATACCAGTGAATTGTTTGCTTTTGCAACCCACCGAATGACTCTGATCTAATATTTGGCCAGCTATGATACACTCGCAATTGGAAAGCTAACGTCAAACTCAGGCTTGGATGAGCTCGCTGATATCATCGTGGTTGTTGGTGGTGTTGTATTAGTGACGATTTGTTCTAGCAATTTTTGCGACATTATTATTTAAATCAAGGTATATCTACATCTCTGTCTTGTCTTTGTTGACGGATGTCACCTGGTTTGGATTTCCAGTTGCTTCATAGTAGATCTTAATCATTTCTTCGAATTCCTGATCTGATATTATTCCATCCTTGAGACCTGATGATATCAACGATGATAATTTGGCGTATGCGCGTGTTGCCGCTTATGGCAACGTTGTATATTCAGCCGCGCAAGTGGATATTTTTTTTGTTGCGAAGATATGAAAAATACAAGCAACACCGGTTACCACTAAAACACCAGTTCCTATTACTGGTGCTATTATGTATGTGGCTGATAATGCTCCGATGACCGTTACTGTTTCAGCGACTATCGCGGATGCAGAGTACACAATTACGTCAGTAACAACGACACGTCTGAGGTATTTTTTGTGTTTTACACTATACGGATCAATATTTTTCAGTTGGGTACGCCACGAACACACTTGCTCATATCTAAACCTTTGAACGCCAATCGATTGAGTCATTATGTATATTGCTAAATTTTAAGTAGGTGGTATGCTGGCGACAAATTCAAGACACCAAATAGTAAAACACACCTAAGCCTTTTTCTTCGGGCTCCACGACGAATGTTTCTTTGTAGTTTTCCTCCAATATCACTAACATAGATCCAGAAGTTCTGTTAACTGGATAACGACATGAAATTGTGGTAGATATCGTAAATGTTATAGTACCGATTCTTGAGAACCTGTACACGCCGGTAACCTTAGCGATATATTTGATGGATTTATTGAGTGGTGTCCATAATGCTGATCCAGACGCTACTGCATGTACAGGGATTGAATCATCGGTAATCTCTTTGATGTCGTCGGTAATCGTTTTGGTTTCGGAGAGCGTAATGTCAGTGACTGCTGGATTTTCAAACAATTCATTAATGGATCTATTTACGTTTCTACGAAAATTAAAAAACGTGTTTACGTAAGTAGTATAATCAGATGTAAATGTGGCCAATCCATCATTGATTGTCATTAACGATGTCATCATCGGGATGTTGCTATTATCGACGTATTTCTTCGTTGCAGCGTCATCGTTTGATTCTGGTTCTCTAAGACCAGTAATTTCATTATTAGCCATATTGAGAGAACGAGCCATTGTATCACCGGTGGATCGTAAACGATCACTGATCTCAGTTCTGATCGTGGCGCCATTGCTGTCAACATATTTTTGTTGTCACATCATCATCTGATTTGGTTCTCCCACATTAATAATCGTATGTTTGCTCATGTTGAGATCGCCATACATAATATCTCCAGTTCTTCTGATGCGTCCAGTAATTTCTCCCATAAATGTTAGAATTGATTCCTCCGAGTTTTTAGTTTTACCGTTTTTAGCAAACACCACTAAGTTATCTTCGGTCGCACCTGGAACCCGCAGAATAATATCTGTCAACGGGATATTGCTCGTCTTTAACAGTCCTTGATTATCCTGAAAAACAACAACTTCATTTTGGTCCACATCTGCGAGACGCAAAAGATTAGCGAACTCATCCTTGACCTAGTCAAGGGTTGCATATTTGGATAAGTCACCTTTGGGCTTACCTCGTGCAGATCTTCCATAAATATCTGCCATTGTATATTACACTAAGATCTGCTTAAAACGGCCACTTGTATACACGTGCACGACTTTATGAGGCGGTGTTAGGGACCTTGACACAGCGTCCACATATTGAGGGGCCAGTTATTGTCTGTGTTGGTAATGTTGAATACCAGACCGGAGTGCTTTGAAGTCCTCAGACATATTTTAAACATTCATTCGGTGGCGCCAGTCCATACTAATCAAAATAAACAACTCCTCATGGATCAATCGGATATGCAACCAGATGAGTACCTGGACCAAAACTTCCATCGAGATTAATGATGCCGGTCTCAACACGGTTTTGTTGATTTGGTAATTGATCACGCATAAAAACACTTCTGACGTTTTTGATGTTTAAGTTTTTAGCAGCATCAAGTAAATCAAAATTAGACATGGGAAGCATGTTTAGCGATGTGTCCCCGACAGTCTCAGACCTGAGCCGCGAGCGGCTTGACCGTACCATGAATGAGGAGTTCCTGGCAGTCTGAGACCCCTTCCATTTTTGGAAGACCCTTAGTTTTGGAAGTCTTTATTCCGTGACCTGTTGCTTTCTTTAATGCCATCGCAGCAGCAGTTCCAACAGCACCAAGTGCAACTGCTTTTGCAACAGCTGGGGCTTCAGCGGTTATCAACGCTGGTATAGCTGCAAGAACTGGAAATATCTCACCCGTCTTGACGATGTCTTTAATGGCACCCGCAGAAAGATTAAGTCTAACACCAGTCGCCGATTGTTTGGCGTCATTGAAGTGCCTCAGTTGACGTTCTGTCAGTTGTAGTTTATTTGGACCACCTGCGATCTGTGCTGATTTCAGCAATAGTTTATTCCGGAATTCTTTCCTGATACTGTTTGTAGTTTTCTAATCTGACCAGGAGTCAGAGTAACATTAATATGATGATATGACATAATAACAACATCAGCGATTTAATTACTAATCGTTCGCTTGGGATCGATTACATATTTTCCACTGGGGCATCAATAACTCTCATTCGTCCACCAACACCTTCAAGTAGCATTGTTTTGTCTGAGAATATAACAGCGATTGCTAGATAACCACCAGCGGATAGTCGTGCTACACGAGCTCGGAAGTGTATGTCAACGACTGATTGTGTGAACAAATCCAAGTGTTCCAATGAGAAATAATAGATCGGATATAATGTTGTGAAATATCTGCAAGCCAGATTTAACATTCTGATCACGTCCCATGAATGTCATCAACCGATGATAAGCACGTGCAACATGAGTATTATCAAAATTCGGCAACACTTCTTCAGAAGGTTCTTGATGTCCATTCATATTCAAAGAAACTTTATTAACCCCAAGAGTGTCAAACACCATTGGATTTCGTTCCTGCGAATCTACACAGGCATTTTCCTGAAACACGATGAATATATTTCGTGGTTCTGAATACACCAGCAACATTACTTTCAATACTGCCTATGGTCATCGCTAACCATGACAACGTTGATTTACCACCTGAATCCATGAAAGATAGCAACCGTTGTTCTTCATTCAGCGATGGAGTCATTGTTGGCATCCACAACGAAAGTTTTGTTAGTATTACTTTACCTGCATCAACGACAGCAGCACGCCATCTTGCATCATTGTCTGTGGCTTTTCTAACAAGTACCACGGTGTGTTTAGCGCCAAATATAACTTTTCTAACATGTCTGCAGAATCCAAATATATGTGATAGTGGAATCACACATGAAAATTCTTCATCGCCGTTCAACATTGATCGATGTGATGCGAATCCCAAGTTGAAATTTTCATTCATTGATGCAACTTCAGTTCCAGCTGCATTCAATGTTATGTTGATGCTTTCAGGCTGATCAGTGGTATCCTTTGCAAACATCATTGATGGACCAGCTGATCTCCAGTAATCATCTCTGTATCTTGCAAAGCCAAGTATCCTCGTGGCAACGTCAACGTCTTCCAGGCATGATTCAATATTTCTTCCGTCAGTGCTATACGTGGCATTGTTAAATAACTCCATAAGGCCATTTTTAACAAAACCAACTCGATCACCAATTCCGGACGCTGTATCATCTGCTTTCAAAAGTTTACTTTCGATCTCATTGAATGCTTCAGCAGGCAGGAAGTATCTATTGTATCCTGAACTTGCAACTCGATTCTTCCTCGTGCGTTAGGTACACATGCGTCATAAGAATAATATTGATAATCGCGCACCGATTCATCCTTGAGAACTGGAGCATCCATATCAAATGTTGGATCAGATACACGTTTAAACATTATTTATATTTGTTATCGTCTAACACGAAGACCACTTCCCGCTATCAGACTAGCAGTTATATTTTTTTCTTTTTCTGACAGGGGGACACCAGCCAACTCTGCTAGTTTTTTATTTTTTTTATTTGCAGCTTGATTTATTATTTTATTGACACCTGCTGGCATAACTTCGGTGCTTGCCAGTTTTACTGGTTGCAGTTTTACTGGCTGAGGTCGGACCGCTGGCGGTGGTCTGCGTATTAATCGTGCTAGTCTATCCTTGATTGCTAAAAGTGCTTTACTAGCAACATCACCAACAGCACCAGAACCTTTATCACGAGAAATGTCAATAACTTTCATTCCTAGTTGCTTTGAAATCGGTATTGCTTTTGGGGCTATCCTTCTAAATAGACCCTGAACAACATCACCGAATCCATCTCCATAGATCGCTTTGTATGTTGGTAATCACGAATTTATCACCCTGACCATTACAAGTCCACGTTGAACATTATGTATGATCATCTTATTTTCTTGTCATCGATCTAATTGCATACCCTCAATCACGGCGGTAATCATCAACGATTTCATCAATGAGGGACCGATAAACATTAATGTCCATGATACCGCCTGTAAATAACCTCTGACAAATAGCAGCTGCTTTATTAATGATTTCTGGGGAATTATTGCCGACTCGTCTTTCGCGAATCAGAATTTCTAGTCGTTCAACATTGGCAGGGACGTTATTAGGACAGAGTCTATTGATCATCTGCATGTTTGTTTTTTTGCGAGTACTAGGTCCACTTCCTGTTGCTCCTTCGTATTCTTCTTCTTCTTCAGATGGCATGTAATATTGTGGTTCCGAGAGAGGCTGGTATTTTGCTGACTTAGCTTTTCTTTCACTCCTTTTATCAGATCTAGTTGTTTCGCCTGATTTTCCCCTTGTTTCTGCTACTTTTTCAAGTTGACGCTTCGTTTTCCCCTGTATTTCCACATTCTCTTGTAAGACTTTTGCTTCATATTCCTGTACTACATTGTTAAAGATTTTAAAATGTTTATTACCATCAGATTTGATTTGCTGAGTATTACCATCAACGCGATACACATCTCTAACCCAGTTGGTAGATTTGAGAGTTTTAACATATTCAGGTTTTACATACCTATCTCCATTTTTCCATCCAAACGCAGGGATATTAATTATTTGGTCTGGATCCTTGATAGCGACAATACCTTACGGCGTAAATTTATCTAAAATGTTGATTCTAACTTTTGGAGGAGGCTGAACTTCAAGTTGTCGTTGAGGAGGTTGCTAGGGTGGTGGTTGAGCTGCTTGAAGACGGCCTGCAAGATCAACAGGCAATGTCTCTCGAGTTTTTTGTGCTGCCTCAGTTGCTGTAACAATTTAATTTTCTTGGTTGGTTCGACAGTTGGTTTAAATATTTTTTCTGCACCTTCTGTAAATTCCACCTGAGACTCCTGACGCTCTTTGTAATTTTTGTTTGACATAATCTCGGACTGGAAGATATTTTTTAATTGCCTCTAGTCGCTGTCGAGCTAGTTTAGTTGTACGAGATTCCACGGTTAGCGTATTATATCAATAATAATGATTTAATTACGCCACCTGACCGTTACCTTTTTTTATACACACACATGGATGACGACCCCGGTAAATATATTTGACACACAAAAATATAACCCGTTTAGAGGTCTCAGTGACGCTTGTATTTTTTCACCATCCGTAGGAAGCTTTATTTTCAGAAATAAACTTGGTCTGTTCACCCTCCCAGCTGCTATGCCAGTACGCACTTTATCAACAAGCTGATGTGTTTCTTATTTCCAGCGCTTGCTTTTTCTATTGTTGCATTTGTTTTCGTTTTCCAGCCTCGTCTTTACTTGTTTCCAGGGGTTGCATTTTCTAGTATTGGTCAGCGGAAAATAGTCTTTCGTAGAACTGCAAATTATTAATTCAGCTAGTCTGGGACTAATTTGTTTACGTGAAACAAATGAAAAATGCAAAGTCTGTGTCAGTATAAAACTTATTTCTTCTTCTTTCTCTCTAAACTATTTCCATTAAAATAAAAGCTATAAATATTTAATTTACCTAGGCTACGACAAAGAGCTGATTGCAGAAGCAACCCAAAGGGCTAAACAAACAAATCACGATGACCTACTAAAATGTGGAAAGAAGGAAATGTCTGATAGGGTACCATTTATCCTAACCTACCATCCAGACAACCCCAAAGTAGGTAAACTCATCGGGAAACACTGTTCCATCATGGAATCGTCGGATGCACTAAAGTTAATCCTCCCAAACAAACCTGATGTAGCCTACCGGAGACCAAAAAACCTCAAGGACATCCTAGTCAGCTCGAAGCTAGCGCCAATCACTAATCAAGACCACCCTAGTCAATCTGGCCCCTGTGGCGATAAAAGGTGCAAAACCTGTCAACATATGATAGAGACCAGGACATTTTCTAGCACAGTGACTAGAGAAAAACTAAACATACATGGTCCAAACAAAAACAAGGAATGTAATTTATCTCATCAAATGTAAGATCTGTAGCCTTCATTATGTCGGAGAAACTGAAAATCTACACAGAAGGATCAGTCTTCATAGATCTGATTGGATGACAAAGAAGCTGTACAGAAACCCGGTCGCAGAACACTTCTCCTCCCCATGCCACACTTTCAGTGATATAACACTTATTGCAATTGCTCACAACCCCAACTGGAGTTCCGAAACCAGGAAAGAAAAGGAATCTTACTGGATACGCCGCCTTAGAACATTGAAACCAAGCGGTTTAAACCAAGAAGACTAGAAAAAGACAACCATGCACAAATGAAGTTATTTTTTGCAGCCGAAACATTTTCTTGTAAATAATTCTCTAAATTTGCTTAATAATCTATAATTACTACTATAACAATGAAATATCCGGGATATAATTTGCGCTTACATAAATTTGCGTAAAACAACAGATGTCGTTATGGCTCGTCGATTTCTAGGTCAATAAAAATATTTTGAAGCATCCGCAAAAAGTTGAAATAAACTAGTTGAAACATAATAAATTTAAAGGTTTGATTCCTGTAGAAACAGCCATGTAACGTTTTGCAAACACAACGGTTTTGTGTTTTATTAGTTTGTCTTGTCTATTTATTGTATTTGCCTTTGAAAAAGACTCATTAAGAGTCGAAAGCGCATAGGCTAGTTAGATACTAGTTTTGCACAGTTCGTTGTCAGTGTATTGCATGCATGCATCTATATATATATATATATATATATATATATATATATATATATATATATATATATATATATACACTTTATGGATATAGCACTTCTGGAATTTGTTTTGTTTTTTGTCTTCTGTCCGTCTTCTGGTGCTGCTTAAGTACCCAGATATTCCGAGATGGAATATTTATTGAAACATTAATTGAATGGTTTAATATTAGAAACAGTAGCGGCAAATGTTCTACAAAAATACGTAATGAAAAAACCAAAAATCTCAAAGATCCTTCCTAGAATTGTGTAAATGTCATTCGAAACATATTTAACAGTTTCTAATGCAAATGCTCTCGGTGCACATGTGGCTAACTTGCTGGAGAATACTTTGTTTGCTAAAAGTACAATCGAGACGGATAGTAACGACATCCTGAAGCTTATAGTCTTTAAAGGTCTCGGTACCTCCTTAATCTCAAAGTGGTCCTCGTCAGTGCGACTCTCAGTTGAATGCATTTCTTCCAACAATTCCGTCACGTTCCTCTATGTAAGCCCAGTTTTCTTTGTACGGCGGGGGCCCCGAGTGGCCGAGTGGTCTAAAGCGCTCTCCGTTACGGATCACTGCCATCTCACCTCTGTCAGCGTGGGTTCGAGTCTCGGATTCGGCGAATGTGGATATGTGAGAAAGCTTGCCAGTAGCTTCTCGTGAGTCGGTGGTTCTTTCCGCGGATTTCCCGGTTTCTTCCTCCACCATTAATACTGGCCGCCATGTATAGCCTATCGTGTGCTGAAAAATGGCGTTAAGCCCCACAAGAACAACAACAACAACAACTTTGTACGACGTACTAGCAGCTAACGGGATCCCTGTCGACACTAGCACAGACACGCATCGCACGCGTCCGGTTGTCTGTCCGGGTCCGCCACAAGTGTCTGTCCAATGTCAGGGACTTTATGACCTTTTATCCACCTCAATTATGCAGCGTTCATTTTCCACCCAGTTTTTCTTCGCCAAATTGAAATGAGAACAATCACTTGGAAGGTCATTATTTTTGTACTCGTCGAAGTGGTTGCCTACGTTGTGGGAGGCAAGAGAAATAGTATGAAGGTCATACTAGGTGTTCCTAAGATTCTCGACCCACTGCATGATGTTTTGGTAGCGCTTCCTATTTCTGACTTTGCGATCCAAAGGCTAATGGGACAAAAAGGACTGGATTTGCTTTCTGTGCCTTTTTGGCCCTCTCGAAGCAGGATTTACTTCCGATTAATTGGTTTCCTCTGCTGGTCTGATTGGCAGAAACATTTCTTTCACTACATGTCTTTGCATTGCTGGGAACATTTTGCGTTATAATATTATAGGACTACTGTTCTTCTGCATAAAGACTACATCAAGGTCATTCGCACCATGTCCACGACAGAAATCTCGAGCTCTTATCATCGTACGTGGCATCTAATTCTCAAACTTGTTTAGATACTCATTGTCTGACTCATCTACACCGTATGCCACTGAAGTGGTATTTTTGTAAAAAGAAGAAAACGTGGTTGACGTCTAGTAAGTGTAGGACAGTCATGGGTACCGTCCAAGACCGAGAAAGTAACTACAGATCGCTAGTGGTATTTTATTGCGACGTGGGATTTGGTCTTAGTACTTCCGAAGGAAGACCGAGACCTGGATTGGGGGTTATTGGTGGGTTTCTCGCGCTATCCGCGGTCTCCTCGGTGCCTGCATGGGCTGGCATTGAAGAGCAGTTAGCACGTTGCATCTGTTTCATACGTGCTAAACTAATAGCTTAGTTTATTTTCTGCCTTGTAGATATAACGATATGTTTTGTTACGATAGTGTTAAAAACGCTTTAAATTGAATTTTGACCTTCTTAAACTGATATTAAAGCAACGTCAAATACATTTGCTAGTCTTGTGCTCTGTATAAACAATAGTACAAGTTTACTAATTGCTGCTTTACCTCTCCAGTATCCTCATGGACTATAATAAACAGATTCCATTATTATGATAATAATCAGTTGATTAATTACCAGCCCCTAACATTATTTTACCTTTCATACCAGCTTTTATCAGAAAAGCAGCTAATCTTTCTCGAAGTGATTTATCTTTTACATTATTTATGGCATGAATTAATTTTATATCGGCGAGATGTTGTTGTTGTAAATCTTTACTTTTATACGCGACATCATGAATGTGACACGTTTGATCAATTGCGTTTATTGGATATTCTCCAGAGTTTGGTTGGTCTTGGTTATCGAGTCGGATATCGAGACGAGTTCCAGGACCACAATAATTATATCCAGGTAAATGTTTCTCACCAGAATACTTTGCCCATGGAGCTCCTGGTAATTTATCTAACGAAGCAGCGATATCTCCACCTGTCTTTAATGAAATAAATTTGTATTTTTTTTGTACCACATTTCACACACCTGCCTGTAAGTGCACGCCTGTTATTTTTTGTTATTATTGTCGTTAATCCACTGGTCCCACCGATGGTGGGGGTAGGTGCCCTACATCGAACACAATATAAATCCATATTATCATTATATGGATATAATTGACTTCTCAGCGACACGAAAACAAGAGCCAGTCAAACATCATCCAGCGCTACCAAATTCTATCAGAGCAATTATACTTGGCCCATCTGGGTCTGGTAAAACGCAATTATTACTTAATCTGATAATGCGATGGCTCAAGTGGGATAAATTATATTTAGTAGCACCATCTGTAGATGATCAACGATGTTACGAAGTACTTAAAGATTTTAATGAAAATGTAAAGTCGCTGACGTGTCCTGATAATGATGTTATTGATTTTATTACCGATATCGATGAAGCTCCATCCATAGACGATCTTGATGGATGTATCAATAATCTCGTAGTATACGATGATGTAATGCTGGATAAACAATCAAATCCAGCTCGGATATTTTCGCGAGGCCGTCACAAAAATACAGACGTGATTTATTTAACTCAGAAATCCACGCAAATTCCTAAAGTGATCAGAGATAATTGCAATATCTTAATTGTGTTTAATGGAGTAGATAATTATACTTTGCAAAACATTTATTATACTTGGTGTTCAGGGGACATGGACATGATTAAGATTAGAAACTTATTTTCAAAAGCACAGGCTATTCCGTTTGGATTTATAACAATAAATTTACATGACCCAAGATCTAGATATCGTATAGGTCTGGATAAAATCTTTGGTTAATTTACAGCAGCAGAGAGGATGAACGACCAACGTTGAGTGACCAGCGAGTAAAATAAACACACCATAAAAAAACCCAAAGAGTCAGAGATAAAGTAACGAGATAAGCTAACCCTAGAGAAATCTCATGGTCAGTTAGAGGTTGTGGTTTTTATTGTTGACCTTAAGATTTCCTTTTCGTAGAAAGGCTTATTTTTCATAAATAAGGTCTCGAACAAAAATGGTCTGTTCACCCTCTCTGCTGCTCGACCAATGGCTTTCCCTGAGTATTTACGAATTTCCGAACCAAGATCGGCTAAAAATAAAAATGTAGCAATACTATTATTTACTAGAACTGAACTGGATTTTCTATAAAAAAACAAAAAAAGGTCAAATCTAGTGATTAAAGTTATCATTATAATAACTTGCAATGAAATAAAAATAAAATAAAAAATTTAAAACTAACACACAAGTAATTACATTACATGAACGTAACAGTATAAAAGCCTTTAAAATGAATGAAGACTCCATGTTGGTATAAGTATTTGTTCAGAAGAAGTGAGTTTTAAAAAATGTTCAAAACGGTGACCTTGACAGGACTCTTGGGTATCTGAAGGGCTCAAGTTTTGTTATGGCCAACTAGACATTTGGATGAAATTTAGGTCATGCAGCATTAACACAGTGTTTAAGAAAGGCTGTGGAAATATTGAAATTGATTATTACAAAAAAGGAATGGAAACCAAACTTAGTTATCTTTTGTTGGTTAGCATCTTGTATGAAGTTATATTATTACCTGAAAAGAAGCCATTTTGTATGAAAGTATTTTTAACTTGTTATAAATATTTCATAGAAATTAAGAGCATCACTTTAAACAGTTTAAAATTATCCAAGTAAGCTCAGAAGTTGTCGTCTCTGTCAAAATGAAACGAAGTATGTAAAACAACTCGGACTTGGTTTGGTCATGTTTATCTAAGATAGTACAGCTTAATATACATAGACCAATCAAATTTCATGCCTGTACGCTCATAATTATCAACGACTCCTGGCAAAATGCAGACATGCGAGGTAATCATTGGAATGTAAATAGAAGTTTGCTGTGACATTCATGTACCTGTAGTGAGTAGCACCCACCAATGTGAACTTGTCCATTAAGTTTGTTGACGGCACTTATAGAGAAACTGAACCAAATCCAAATACGTAAGGTTCCCGCTGGCAGATGAAATGAATTATTGCAATCCAATACACACATCATGTTTCATGACTGGTAATGCAAACGTTTCAGAGAATATGTGCTAAATGCACAAACTGAATGTTGACGTTTAGGAGTACAAAGATAATTACAAAGGTAATCCCAGTGTTTCGCATGTGCGTTGCAGGCCAGAAAAATATATACTAAATGACAGCTTTGGTACGTAAACGGAGCTTGAGATCATGTCCACTGGATATATGTTGTGAATGTAGTAAGAGGAATGAACACCCTGCACTTGTCCATATTATAAAGAACAAGAGATACAGAAAAATCGCGGGCTGACCATTTCGCCGTAAATTTAAGATATTTTGTGCCGTCGTAATTATAATGAGTAAAAGGGATCCTTGAACTTTGTGTGCCGCCTGAAGCATCGCAGAGTACAATTTTCATCTCAAAGCATTTTGCGACTACAACCGAGCCAACACAAATACAAAACAACTGAAAGATTATGTAGATCTTGTGGCTCAGAGCCACGAGTTTATAGGCCGTCATCCTTTGGCGGATCCAGTCAACCTGGTTTGCCTAGAATTGTTATACGACCTTATTCTGCCGTATGTTGATCGTCGCTGCCATATTTGCCATTTTCAAATAGGAATCCCTACTTCAGTAAATTCTCCAGGAGGATGCCCAGTTTAGTGGGCATGTAGTTCGTGATAGAGACTAGTCAAATGCTGAGATCACTTATATCCATTTCTCATCCATGCGACAGAGAAATCTAGTTGTTTTGCTAACCTTTTCTTATCTCAGTCTAGTCATCTCAGACCAGTCGTCTCAGTCAAGGTGTCCACGCGCTTAGAACTACTTTTATAAAAAGAAACCCTTGTCTTCAGCTGTGCCTGACGTAGCTGTTCTAAAATCAGACAATAACAAAAACTATATAACAAAAGCATTGTAACTTAAGGTCAATCCATCTTTGAGAACACACCGTACAAAAACATTTCGAGAGAGGCAAAGACACACAAGCATACGATGTCGAGCTTTTTGGTATTATGCTAGTTCGTTCCACACAGAATGGTCATTTTTATCCTATACAAAAGCCTAGCTCAGTACATTTTCAGGTCAGCGTCATTAAATGTACCTAAAACTACCTAACTAGTTTTAAATACTTCGTGTGAAACAAATTATATACTGTTAGCTACATTTAATGACGCTGACCTGAAAATTGACCGCGCTACAGATACGATAAAATTCTCAATGCTGTGTGAAATGAACTATGACAGAAAACACTGATCCATGCACATAGACGGTAGACCTATACACTTCGTAGCCTCCCAACTCTCTTAACAACTACAGAAAACTTAGTAACAGCCAGAAGTGTGTTATGTCAAATATGCTTTATTCTAATTTTGCTAAGCATCTACATTGTGCCCCAGTTGAATAAAAATATACCTACAATATTTAATGACAAATAATGCCCTTACCAGCCAGAAGGAATCATTTATACGTCAACACATTAATCCATATGCAAATTTCACTGTAGCACTTACCACATTTCCAAGACAGAAAAATAAACTTTCAAAGAATCCGGGAACTTGAAAGTTTAGCACATGGTTATCCGCTAGGATCCGTATTTGGAGGGTCTTTTATACACGGGGGTAATTTTAAATCAATATTAAGGACAACACAAGTATGTCACAAACAGTTTCACCTCCTCCAAAGAAAAGGAGAGTTATATAAGATAGTGACACAGATCATTAATTACCCATGAATAATCTAATGCAACATGTTATTCTTCTTTACAGCTTGTACTAAGTATAACTACAGTAGAGCTGAGTATCCAGTATCGTTTCATTAGTTACAAAATTACTATTCAAAATTGGAACTGATGAAAAGAAACAGTTTCTTGTAATAACTATTAATTATTTGTTGTTAATTTCATATAACATCCATATATTATATGTGATAATACCTCATTACTATGCAACGTTTTATGTTATTTTTCTTTGCTAACGCGTATATACTGTACTGCTGATGCAACGGTCACACCATAGCCTTCATTAACATATTTGTATTAATAAACCGCATGTAAATATTTGGACGTGAACTATGTTCCACTAGTGAAGAGTTCTTTTTACTTTAAAGGAAAATATTGGGTGAGAAAAATAATCTACGCTGGGGTTTGGACCGAGACAAGGAAATCCCAGTCGCGGGGGTACATTATATGTCTCCCCACGAGGCAAGCCTCGTGGGGAGACAAATATTTTATCCCCTTGACTGGGATTTCCTTGTCTCGGTCCAAACCACAACATAGATTCTATATATCACAAGCGGATAATTAAAGTTTCTAGGGATGCTCCTTTGCAGATCGTTTTGGTCAGTTTGGTCACTCCTGGTGCCCATCATAAGGCCCACCATAACCAAAATAATGATCAGCAGGATGATGCTGAATATTGCCTACATGCCTAGATCAAGCAAGCTCACATCTAGGTGACTGAGCAGTCTCTAGAAAGAGTTTGAAATACTTAGACTCAGAAAGCAGAAGACCAAGGGGCTCAACATCAGTGGTGGTTCTGGTCAATTATGATGCAAACATTAGCCTTTGTTTGTGATCCGTCCTAGAACTAGTTGATGATAGGTGGCTTTGTACCAGCCGTTATACCAGAGAAAGACCAGTTAGCGTTACGATGCAAAAGTCTTGTTTTTTTTCAACATATATGAGCTTTCCAGGCCAAAAAAAAAATTATTCGCACGACATTTACAAACACTATCTCGATTTATTACCACATGCACTCAAGAGTTAGGTGTTGCCATAACCATCCAATGCTAAAAGCCGCTGCAAGATGAAACAAATGACAACTAAAACTTCAGTTCACTGATGCGCAACATATTCTCCACAACAGCGAACTGCCATCAAGGTAGTCCTCGACATCGAAGAACTCTGAGCAGTTTCAGTCCAGGAAAGTTTATGTGGCAAAGCAAAGATGTGCAGGACTATGCTAAAATATCTCATGATGACACCCTAACGACCGCCACACTGTCGAAGTCGTGCGACACCTTGAGCAAAGAGCTATACAACCTTCAGATAACACAAGGGAGATGGCACCCTGTCAAATGCCACACACGGTGAAGTAATATTGGCCACTTTCTTCAGTTAAAAACCACGCTAAACCATCATATCATCTGTATTAATATGTGGGAAGAAGAAAAAAAAAACGCATGCAAGTGGTTCCCTAGAAAAAAACTATGCTGTTCAGTGTAGTTGTGGTAAATTGAACACGTTCACCCAAGACGAAACTACTAGCTTTGTGACATTGTACACTACCATCCCCAATGGATGGAGACGAGGCTATCGCTAGTCTAATAAAAGCTTTCATAAGCCGTCGTTACTAGCAACATGTCTGACTTGAAGGAAACTTTCTACTTTGCCGCTGATTCCATTATTCTAAAAAAATTGAGAATTTGACGTTTCAGACTTGAGAACACTATGGAACAACGCAGAGATCAACTACAACTTTATGTCTAAGAGGCTCGACATCCGCGATAGCTGAATGAAAGACAGAAACATTGCAAGCATAACCTCACGTGTAGCCTACAGGAAATATGTCGAGCATGTTAGGCTCAAAAGTTCATTAACAGCCTTTACCAATTAGCTAGAAGTGGACAGAGGTCAAAATATAACAGATGAAAAATATATAATCATACTCTATTCTCGTGGTACATGCGTAACTAATGGAGATATTAAGTCCAGTGGAGAAATTGATCATAAACTCATTTTAGGGAGTTTATTTATCAGCTGGGATCATAATGTAAAATCTCACACAATTGCTATCAACGAAGTCTAAACTTTCTTCTACCATACAGCCAAACAAAATCAAAGGAAAAGAGTACTTTGGTATAAAGTTATCCTTGCAAATTCAAGCAATCAGACTGATCAGCATGATTACGAATTCAAACTCAGTCTATATTTAGATCCTTCCCTAGGATTTTAAGCACGAAACAGTGTCTGCTACCAGCGGAGTTCCGAATGTCGGCACCTGTGAAGTCCTACCCACTAAATGCGAGCTAAGACTCCAGCAAATCAAACATCGCCCTAAGAAAACATGAGAGGCTAGTGCTGCTTTCTACAACAAAGCATCATAGACGTTGTCAATGTCATGTCATTGATGCTGTTGACAATGCCCTTATCGCACCCAGTCTGAGTTCTGAAGCCAGAAGTGTGGACCTACTCACTTCTACTATTGGTTTCGTCTGTCTTCATAGGCGTTAGCTCCAGCTTCTGGAATTTTATCTGGTATACTGTTGAAATTTTTTTTATCCGATGCCTCCTGATTAACACTGAATCACCACCCCAGTGGTATCTATAAATAGCGACAATGTTAGTGTTGAACGTTCTGATAACCATTTGTTGATCCGACAGCCAACAAAAATGTTTTAAGCCGACAGAAAATTTCTGACCGGACGGACTTAAAAGAAGTTTTTTATTTAATACTAAGTAATGCTCCAAAGAGGTTTATGAAGCATATATTCATTGCAGAAACTATGTATAATATTATATGATGTCATATATTAACTAGATGACATAGGTGTAGATTTAGTTTTTGATTATTGCGAATACACTCTGGAAAGTCTGGAAAGCTTTTAGTCACATTTGGAAACATTTAACACTCTTAATTCTGTCTGTACTTAGTTTGAAATTAATAATAATTCCAAATCTTAAAGTTGAGTCATACATAATATGTGCATATGTCATCATGCTTTACACCTGACAGAGACTTTCGTCAAGGAGATCTAGTTGGTCCTATTTCTTTACCATTGTGGCTGTGATTCCACCAATAAATTCAAACACAACGTCGATTCTAGAAGATTGAAAATTTGACTTCTGTGAATATAGTTGGGTTAATATGTTCATGATAATTTTGTTTTTCTTGATGGTTATCAAAGTCATCTTAAAATATTTGTAAATACCTTGAATAATTTGATTTCTATTATCTACATTAAAATGTGACATGGATCAAGCTGAAAATATTCTCATAAAGGAATATGTTTTGATATGCAGCTAAATTGATTTTTTGGCACACTCATTGGAGTCAAAGAAATCTCCCTGTATTTTGTAAAGTAATAATTGTTGCAAAAGCTCTTGTTGTACCCATATTCAAACAGCTTTGTTCAGCACTCGCAAAGCCAAATTCAAACGTAGAAACAGATATTAATCAATTTGTAAGGGACGGAATAGAAGCAAAAATCAAACTTGACATCGTAGCAGATACAGAAGATGAGGGAGGACTAAATATTACTTATATGTATTATTTAATTTTGGTACATTATGATAAAATTGATTAAAGATTAGAGGAAATTGAAAATTGGTTGGGGTCGCTACATGCTGCAGGGAGGGGTGTGAAAGAATGCTATGCTACAGAAGCGTACATCACCTTAACGGATTTAGCATACTTTAGTTTATGCATATGATTTATCTACTTAACGAAAATGCACGTTGTATGTTGTATGCGTTTTGTAAGTGTCATTTTATTAATGATAAACGTCTGCAAAATTTACTACTCTATTTGAGAAATATCATTAAATAGCACAAGTAGCAATTTAAAGTGATGGCATATACGTAACTAAAAGGAGCAATCTGCACATATTGTGTAATTGTGAAGAATCCTCATTAGCTCAAATAGATTATTTTACAAAAACGTGTTTCCAGGTTATCCAGTGACCACGTGTTCTGTATTCGGACGTTCATGCCGTTCACTAACATTGAAAGATGTGTTAAATCCGCCGTATAAAATGTTTCTTTGGCTTTTTTTCCTACGCCAGTATAATGTAAGGTCACGGATAAGCATTCTTCAGTTAGAAAATCACCAGCGCTAATTGATGACTGGGATGACTCAGTTACCAAGTGCCTACCTGACGTAGATGCAACAATACTGACAATCAACTAAAAAAAAAGCTGCAACGTTTATAGGATGAACTAAAAACGATGTTGTGATCAATGGATATGCCGGCAAGCCAAATCAGGGGAGAAAAGGGCAGAGAAAACAAAGACTCGACCCCCATAGGTGAGATCAAAATTAACCGATTCATATATTAATATCAATATATTAAAGATATGAGTGCATTAGATCATAAGGATGGTAATCATTTATCAAGTTTGGATCATAGTGCCATGTTGCGATTTGGGAGATCTTATGGTCCACCATCGGCTTCATCAGATAAGGGCACTGAGAAGAGAGAATAAAAATAAATCAACACCAACAATTTAAAATAGAAAGGTTTAAATTTACGTTTGTTCTTGTTCGATAGTGAGGAAGTTAATGGGCTATTATACAGAGAATCTTCTTCAAAATGTAACGACAACAAACAGAAAAGGCAAACAAAGCGGGCATGGCTCAGAAAAATATCGATAATTAAAATCTTCCAAACTTTTGAATATGTTGCTCCGGATGCTACCTTAATTATCCATCGCTGAAAGTATTTGTTCCTTTAGAGCTCTAGAGCTTGAATTAATTATTGGAAGATACATTTCCCAGACAAAGGATATGTGTAGACTGGCCATTTGTTTTCAAAACATAATTGACAGAATCAGAAATGCATGAGTTACATTGCAAACTAAACCTAGAAACAGAACACTTCCGGAAAGAATTCATTACATTGACTGTGATGTTTGTCATCAAGAGATAATCTGTTATCGGTGTCGTCAGATCTCTACGAAGGACTGTGGGAGATCTCATTTTAATCAGAGTAGTCTCCAATCTTACCATATACCTGGTACTATCCGAAAGAATATTATCTAACAGATTTATGGTATGAAAACGGTTTAAGTTTTTTTTTGCTTTCATATGATCAACTATCTATCTTCATTGGTCACAACAGCACCTTATTCACTTATTTACCAAACTCAGGTTTCGTTGAATTAAACGTTGCATTTACTATCATGATTGATATAGTCAACCATTTCCAACTGTTTAAGTGCTCATGCTAGTGCCTCTTGCAAATATTCTAAACGTCATTTGTACCAGTACATCGAATAGTGCTGTGATGCTGCATGAATACGACTATGAATCTACATCACTATATCACACATTTTGTTACCATTCGAAGGCAGGACGTGAAGTGAAGATATTTTCTATAGTTACAGATTTCCTTAAATTGAAATGCAAGTCTTAGTTAAGGAAGTGTTTTACACAGTATGACATATAAATGTGACTGCTACTTAATAAAATTCCGATGATGAAGAAAAACTACCATTATCTCATTTGGTGACGAAAGACTGATTTGAATGAAGAACCTTACCAACAGTCCAAAAAATATTCTTTAAAACTATTGAGTCGTTGTTTTCTAAAAACATATTATAATGCTTTCGATCTAACTTATAGCTGTAGCATTTTGCCAAAATATATCAAACTGAATATAGGAATGACAGTATTATACTATATTTCTGGATTTCACTTGTGGATCAATAGTGAAAATGGTTTGTGGTATTTTTGTTTCGTATTTGTCCGGCAGTCTACTTTGTTCATTTGGAGCAAGTCACGATAAATTCAATCAATTTTCAATGACTAGCATGCCATTTTATTATGAAAATACAAATTGCCCCGAACAAACTAATGACATTGTTCTTCATTAAAATTCACAAACAAAGTATAGGGCGAAGCCATTATTACAGGAAGGTAGTTTAGGGTACAGGCAACTTCCAACAGACATAAACTTAATGGATTATTTTGGCTGTATGACAATGGCAACTTCTTTATTACAGTTTGGTTGAAATAAGCGACATATTTGGTAAAATCCTATTATGTTACTTTGCACGTGTGTGTATATGAGCGGTCGACGATGTTATGTTTCTCACAGAAATTACAATTTAACCCACATTGACAGCAATAACACAGTCAATATTGCAATAGAATACGAACAAGTGAACTTAAATACATTGATGTTGACATAATTGAAAGATATGATACAAATTACGATAAATGGAACACAAATTAGCCAGCCGTAAACTCGTTACTTTACGGTGATGAACCAAAAGACCTTCCCTTACTGAGAAAATGAAAAGAACAGTAAACACATCAAGTAAAGATGATTAGAAATAAGTGAAAGTTTGTAAGATAATATCATTCATTTTAGACAGTTTTCTTAAAACGCCAACTTGCCAAGAATTCAGTAATTCTTTAAACATTGGTACAGTTGGTATGGTATTGAAATGTTTGTGTAGCAGTTGCATTCTTTGTTTTCTGAATAGCTACATTAAATGTGATAATGCAAATCATAATCACGCAGTTTTGCATATATAGCTCATACAATCTTTCCTGATTAGGCACATTTTTGCATCTTCCCTTCTCTGTAGGTTAACAATGATTATATATTCGAGATGTTATTACATTGCCTTATATTATTTTGATAAGTCTTATAATAAAAGATGTTCTGACTTTTCCGTTTTAAAAATTCTCTATGTATTGGCTTTTGTTGGGTTAGTAATGGATGATATAAAGTCTGTATAAGCATATCATGAAGTATTTCCTTGAAGATTGTATAAATGCTTTCTGTCCATTTACTGCTGCCCAGACCATCATAATAATCCTGCACAAGCGTTTACCATTAATGAAATTTACATAATTGATACGTATATATTTATATTATGTGTGTAAAGTTTCGTGATTCTGATTTAAAGGGTTAATTTACTAAGTAACATATTAAATGCTATTTTTTTATGATCGTAGGTTCGCACTTTAAAGATGATGTCATTCTTGTAAACACAGTGCGTAAATTCATTCATAGTTTCAAGACTGAGTTGAACTCTTACCAAAGTAGACATCATTTGATTTGACTTCAGGAAACGGGTTCCTGAAATGCCAAGATGACCTAATTTCTTATTGGATAGTGTAAAAGTACCTGATCTTGTTTGCAAGTTAGGATTATTCTACAATCAATATGCGACTCTCATTTGTTTCTGTATTACGTCTTAGTTTCCTATATAAGAGATGAATTACTGAGAATTTGATATTCCTAGCATTAACATCAGTCTTAGAATCAAGTAATTGTGTTCATTTGAATGGATTTATTTATTTATTTTAATTATCCATTGGAATTACGAAATGCTCCGAGTTTTCGAATTTAATAGTTGTTTTGGAATTACTGTGAATTTATTTAAAGACATTTTGGAATTGTATCGTCGTGATTCGTTAATAATTCGTTGGTACAGAAGTACAATAGTGAACTTCGTTCCGATTACCACTGGAACTCATTCGGATTATTCGATAATTTTGGACTTGTGATAGAACTTTTAGGACTATTTAAGATTTCATTCACCATACTGTAAGTTATTTTTAATTTTATTTTTTGCTTTCTGTTTTAGGGAAATAAATTTTTTCTTAACTTTAACAAAACTTGTTAGTTTTCGCTCTCTTTTGTTACTTCGCTTAAGACCAGAGAGACGAAACACCAATATCTAACCATTATCCTTTTATTTATAATTGTAGAGCGGTTCCAACAAGCTCTCAATAAAGCATATACTTGACTTAGTATTTTTAAACTTCGACTCAAATGTTTGAAAGATTAAATAAACCCGTTCCATCAAATCTAATTGTTCATAAACCCAAGATCTCCGCTGCGAATGCAAGAAGTGGAACTCCTGTCATATCAAAACGTTCAAGCTGACAGTTAGCAGGCAACTTAAGATTTAGTATTTTTCCTTGCCTTGACTAATTAGAGTCTTACTTCCTTATAAATAAATACTATTCTTCGTTCGGGTCAGCTCTAAATATTTAGAATTTCCGACAATTTGAAGTTCCGAATCTCCTATTTTGAGCTACACATTTTGTCTCTTTCTATATTTCTCAAAAATCATAAATTTCCAAAACTCATAACTTTATAAAATAATTAATGTCGAATTGTTAAGCCTGTCTATTTGTAAATGCAAATAAATATTTTGTGGATAAGCCCTATAATGTGGAAGTTTGTGGCGACATCTGAGGTATAGCTGAACGTTGATGTTGTTTTCTAATCTGGTTCTTAATGGCCTGTCAGGTGAAATTATTGTCACTCTGTCTGGAAACCGTCCTATTGTAGCCTAATTTCACCTAATAATTTTTTGTCTGATTTTTTTTTTAGTATATTTGGACCCCCCAAAATTAAAATAATATGTTGGAAACTTTGATCACAGTGATGTGGGGTTTTTTTTGTTTACGACTGATCGCACGTTTGAAATTTCGCTTTAGCATATTTACAGGAACTGTTGACATAATTGATTGTAACAATATTTCCTTTACTTATGCGAGCACTAGGTACTAAGCGTTATTTTTAAGGCACCTTTGACATAAAGATCAATTTCAGAGAATCCTAGATCGAACAGATTTTTTATGTTTCTTTTTCAGTGGCACAATCCCAATTATTGTAAAACTGGGACAGTTGTGCAGTTTTTTTGTTAGGTCAGGCATTTCCTCTTCGGAGTCAGATTCAGACAAAACAGTTTCCTTGGGTAAGTCATAAGGATACGGCATTTCCATCGACTTTAGCAGTTTTACAACATTTTGTTGTTAAATGGTTCTTTTCTGTTAACAAGTGTTTTTGAGTTTTTCACGTACAGCATTTCCTTTGCTCTTTTTGTGAATTCTTCTGCTATTTGCTCATGACCATATCTGCAGGCATAATGCAGAACTGTGTTGTCTGTGTAAGTTCCCAGTCTCCAGTTACTATTATGAGTTAACAGTATATTGACAATACCAGTATATCCTCTTTCACAAGCAACATGTAATGGAGTTTTACCATACTTATCTATTGCATCAACTGTTGCTCTTTCCGCTAAAAACTTGACCACGTCAGTTCGTTCTCGATAAACTGCAACATGCAATGGGGTGAATCTGTGATTTTCGGCAATGCTTACGTTTGCCCCTTTATAGACCAGCAACTGAACAACATCCAAGTGGCCAAAATTGGAAGCTACATACAACGGAGTTTGACCGAAACTGTCCTTGATGTTGACCTCTCCACCCGCCTGTATCACAATATCTGCCACATCAACATATCCTTGTCTGGCTGCGTAATGTAGTGCTGCGACTCCCCGTATTCCGGAACCTTTTCTTTCTTTCTTTGAATTGCAGAAGGCTCTTTGGTTGACCTGTGAACTATCATGCTGGAGTAAAATATTCACAGTACATACATGCCCGTTCATAGAAGCACGATGAAGTGAGGTGTGACCTCTTATATCTCTTTTGGTAGTTGATGCACCCTTCTCTAGCAGAACCTTGACGATATTGTCCAGGCCTCTCTCTGCCGATAAATGTAGTGGCGTGTTTTGTAGCCTACCCATTTTGATGAAGACATCAGCTCCATGACTTATTAAAGTTTTTGCTATATCCTCATGCATGTTCATTATTGCCCTTCGCAACGGAGAGACTTTGTTGCTGTCAGCGACATTGATGCTTGCACCACGTTTGATGAGGTATATTACCATATCCATGTTTCCCGTTTTTGCTGCAATACCAAGAGCCGTGCTTCCGTTCATCATCTCAGCTGTTCCATTGATGTCGACATTCCTTTTCTCAATAAAGATTCTCACAATATCCATATAGTCTTGATAAACGGCCATACAAAGACAGTTGCTATCAATTACCGTACCTGATTCGATGATTTGTTTGACAATTGGCAGCTTTCTGGAACGCAAGCCAAGGAGCAATGCAATTGATTTCTGTGACGCTATGAATTCCTTGTTCACAACGTCATGAAGAATTCCCAGATGTAGTATCTGCTCAGCAAACTGCATGTTGATAACATTTTCAGTTTCCGTATAATTAGATAATGGATGACAGCATAATGCATAGGTAAAAATCGAAATGTTTTCGAAATGTGTTTTCCCACTATAAACAATCTGTGAGAAACGTTGCATGCTAAATCCAAAAATGTCATCAATCTTTCCCTTTTCCTTCACTCGTTCCACAAATGATGCTATAAAGGCTTTGTCTTTCAAAATGCCATGTCCTAGCCAGCGGAAGTGATCACGTGCATTGAAAGAAACCGATTCAGTTGCGTGTTGAATAAATCGGTCGGCTAAGCAGGAATGCAGCCACGGTTCCACCCTGTATTTCAACTCATCACTCGCTCGCTGACGTATATGTACTCCAGGATGAATTCAAACTTACATTCTTTAAGTGCGATGAGTGGGTAATTGCGCATCATGATCAAACGTACCATATCTTTGACAGCAGCATGGCCAAATTCATAAGATCTATCTTCTTTTGAGTACGTAATGAAACCTCCATTTTTTGAATGGCCTGTGTAAGACTTTTCAAGGGACCTTGAGTTGACGCCATGTATATCTAGGCTGTCCAGCACAGATCGCAGACCGACTGACGATGACAGCAATTCTTTAGTCACCTTTTGGTTTCTGTTGTGCATTATCCACAATAAAGCAAATGGTAGAAACTCTTCTTCTTTGTCACCATACAAAGTGTCGAAACATTTCTCTAAGAACTTGAATGGCTTCCTAAAAAACTCTGGCCCTCTTCTTGAATATGCATAATTATTAGTGGCAAAGAGTTCGGCACACTCTGGAAAACCGAGTAAACCGGAATAATTTCGAACGCATTCTATTATGAAGTTCTTTGAGAAACCTCTATTTCTGCTTAACAGGTACTGTTCTAAAATTCTTCCCTTTTCCTCATCATACAGATCTACAGATGACAGCCTCTGACAAAAGTCTGGCTTGAACAATTCTGCACGTTTCAGTTTCGGTTTGCAGTTTTCGAAAATGTGCTCTCGCAAAGCTATAATGAATGATGTCTTCTTCTCCCGCACCATAGCCCACATATCTTCAAGATAAGGCATCCATTTATTGACCAATTCTATATTTACATTTATTTCTCCAAATATATTGTCAATGAAAATGACGTCAAATGAAAGAGGGTCGACGTGCTTCCAATCGTCAGGGGACCTTACCACCAAACATCGTTTTGGAGTACTGGTGTGCAATATTACGGCTGCTGCAGTCGTAGTTTTCCCTTCCCCAGGGCCACCACTAAGGATCAAAACACCTTTGTCATTAAGAATATCTACAGCCCGATGAAAAGCATGTGTTTTTATGAAATTTTTCAGCCTGTGTTTCTTGATGTCATTCAACCATAGTACAGACGTCCCTGAAATTTAGAACGGATTATGCTAACTATTAACAACTCTATTTTCAGTATTATTTTCCAAATATTACTATGTACAAGACACCATTTATTTATAAGGGCAAATGCATTGTTCAGAGAAATTTATGAGTGGGAATATTGTGATGCATTTTAAGGTATTTTTGCGGCTATAGGGTATTTTAGATCGTTTGTTTACCACTGGAACCTAAACACACATTATTTAATACAATGGCCTGATATGTTTTGTGAGTTTCTTTAAGAGAAATAACAAAAAGTATTTTGCAATATATGCAACACAATCATGAAAAATGTGGAAATCTCGTGGGGAAAACTAATCAGACAGTCGGATTAGCACGTAAATAAGCTAGGTGTTTTCCAATATATCCTTCTAATGTATATTAAATGGATCAACATTACATGTGTCGGCTCATCGCTTTAGGATTGCTGTTAACAAAATACCAATTATATATAATAACCGCTAGTTAAAGAAAGGTCACTGTTAACAAAAATTAGCGTTGAATATGCCAGTTAACCGATATTTAAAATAGCGTTTAAATAGTGTCTTGTTGTGACCCGTCCCCTAACAGACGTTTACTGCTATGTAAAGGAGAGGAATCACTATTGTGCATCCAATCAGAATGAGTATTTTAAGGTTTTTCTAGTATCATGTGCTTCAAAATGATTTATTTTAAATGTGCTCTTAATTGAACCAAATGCAGATGCTGAACTGTCTACTCTGCATTCGAATAATAATTTTATGACAGAGGAAGAATAAGGAACAAAGAATGAATTTGGCGGAAATCTTCGAGCAATTATCACGCTTCATGTCAGTGGTAATGAATGCCTGTGTTTATTTGTAGTAAGTTTCATGACAGAATACAACTTTGGGAAGGGAGAAATGCAATTGTATATTGGCTCGCTTGAAACGTGCATCTAAAAAGATTTCAATTTACTATTAATAATATCGGAATGCACATCTCTCTCTCTCTCTCTCTCTCTCTCTCTCTCAGAAGACCGTGCTTAATATAGACAGTTTACTAATGAAATATCAAAGTTTATGGAAATATATTTCAAATACAGAGTGAATTCAGAGCCTTAAAAATAGTTCTTATTACTATCTGTACTGGTGTGTTACAACAAGTTGTTTGAAAGAGATTTGTCTTACAATAAATATTCTAAGGTTATGGCTAATTGACGGTGGATATTTAGTTTTAGCCGGATCAGGGTATAATGATGCCTTCCTGATTGTATCCCAGGACAAGACCTTAATCCCTAGTGTTATAATCATTTAAAGTTAATTAACGGCGGGTATTTTGCATACAGGCTGATAAAGACAATGATAATGATGCCAAACCGTCTGAACCTGCATGTGCCCCGAGACAAGACCTAGGTGTGTATGATGATTAAAAAAATTACAGTCTTCGATGATTGATTTGTCAACCTGGGATTATAGTTCATAACTTGTCTCAGATTTAACGCATACGATTCCCAACTCAAGTAAATTTAGTTTAGTGGAAAGGAAACTATTGTCGATTGTACTTTTCAACATCTGATGTAAAGAATAACTACAGTTTAAACAAATGAATTTACTATTTTCATTGCATGTCTTTCTTTTGGCATAAATTTTGAATTTCTCTTCAGGTCTTTTCTCTTCTTACATAAATAAATAATAAAGATTTATTAATTTTCTTTTAGTTTGTATTATGCATATAGCAAACTTTGTTCACCGTGACTTGCCGCTTATATATAATCATTGGTCGATTTTAATCATTCGTCAGTATCTACTAACTTGTTAAAAATAAATGTTTACCTAAAATCATTTCTCTTCTTTTCTGTCTTCGGTTATTTATTAATTTGTGCTCATGTTTATCCACATTTGCATTTTATATGCAAGCAATATCTAATAATTTCTTTATCCGATTCCAATGATCGGGACATCTATTATTATCCCATGTAACAGTTATCTAACTGGCTGGAGTTCTGACCCTTCCCAACATATCGATTCAGGGTAACTTAAAAGAGGTAAACCGATTTCATATATCGGTTAGTGGTGAACTACAAAGTTATAGTTATCAATCGCTATTTAAAAACGGTTAACATCTCTTGTTAAAAGCTGTAAACCGCTAAATAGTACCGGATTACTAAATAAAGGTTAAATATCAGTTGAAAGATGTCGCTGACAGTACTCTTCTCGTATACCACACTCTTCTTTATTGCACGGATATGGCACTGTAAGCAAAACTGTACATAAGTCGCCAATAACAATACCGAGGGATGGCAAACACTTGCACTCAGTACAATGTCAGTGACCTCGCACCTGTTGTATCTTAGATTGTATATTATACCAATTCAAAGACCTAAACGATCAACGCGATGGTGGGACTCGACTTCATATATCACTCAGTTTTGATCAGTGTTATGTTTGGTCCAGAATGTATATTGTTTCTGAAACGTTGTCATCAATTATTAATGAAAAAAATCAGAGAATATGGCAAAAGGTGATAAAATGTCATAATAATATACCAATGTCGAGTATTATTCAAGTCATCCGTAAGAGAATCGTAAAGTGGCAGTCATATTAAATAATTCAAGATACGGTACTCAGACAGATTTGAGATAAATGGATCAGATTTTACGGCACCTATTTTTGGCGAGACTATTAAATATCCGAGTCTTTGAGGGACTAGTACATGACCTTCCGAGCGTATTTGTGTTAAGAAACGTGTGTTTTAACACTCAAACTTGTCTTTAAGTTACTTACCATGCATATTTTGCAGAACCGGATCCATGTCAGGACGCCTGGCTATTTTTGTTACTGTAAAAGCATATGGATACAAATATAGTTATTTAATTGAAATTTGTAGAATTAGGCCAAATTAGTCTTTCGATAACATATTGTGCAATGTAATTTTTCTTTAAACAAAATAGTTTCCTTCAGATTTTTCAATTCATCTGTATATCAGAGAACGCAATCAGTTTTATTGGTTTTGTTTTTAAAAAGAAACCGTGATGTATGATATATGCATATATTTGAATGAAAGTCACACGTACCTACAAATCAGAAGAACGAAGTGGAAATGAAGGTCGAAAATAAGAGAGAAAATACTGATTTTGTGCAAAATAAGAGTTGATACTGAATTTAGGAACATCCCGACGTACCACATTTCCCACTGGATACCCAAATTTTAACTTTTTGAAATGGGTTATAGATAATATCAGTTCATCGGATTGTCATCATACCTGCAAAGTAAGCTGGAACACAGTTGATGTTGGGTAAAAGACACGCCGTGTTAGGATAATACATTTTAGAAGCAAATGAGTTACATCGGATATACAATGGAGAAAAAAAACCCAAAACATTTTCAATAACTTTCCTTGATTAAATGTTGAAAAATTAATATCTCAAGGTCAACTACATTATGCAACTTATAAGAACCATATCAAGCCAAAATACCTCATTGAAGTTTATCAAATTAAAACTGGATCATTTTTTACCTTAAACGGAAGCGAATAACACTGTTGTTGAATGTACAGAAAAACACAACAAAAACAAGCATCCTGAGAGATATGGTTCTAATTTTATCACATTCTTCTTGCAAATTTCGACAATATATTTTTTTTAACAAAAGGCGTGAACCTCACACATATTCGTATGTGTATTTGTTATGCACAGACAATAAAGGAGACGATGGTCTATTGATATGTACATATATGTTTGATTTTGTGTGTACATGAGAGAGGGATGGTACCTTTTTCCTCTAGCGCTTGGATCTGAGATGTTTGAATTGCTAGGCGGGAAGTTATTCTATCATTCTGGATTTGTTCTTCATTTCGTAAATAGACGGCTTCCATTTTTACTCTCTTGATGGTAATATTCTGGTTGTTAATCTTTTGCATCATACAGGGTATGAGATCTGTATAGTTAGTTTCTATTGTGGAAGTACGTAGTTCTATATCGTCGATTCTATCTCTCAGAAGCTTGTCCGAATCCATCCATATCTGAAGAATAGCTCGATATCCTTGTTCTTGGTCTGGATCCCAAGTGTCATATTTTAGTTTATTTATGCAAGCAGTGATATCAGGAATTCCACTGCCCAAACGAGTTAGTACCTGAAATGTCAAGCTTTCACAAATGTTTATTCGGTCAGTTGCTAATTTTGTTGTCGTGATAACGGTTGCATTTTC